>CM055268.1:81493228-81511351 GCA_029237695.1 Conchocele bisecta
AGGCAAATGTAATCCATAACTGCTCTCACACCAGGGATTATATACGTCTCCCCGTCCAAACTGTACTCGGGTTGTGTCTCTGCTCGGTATTGATACAGTGACGATTAGCAAGGCGGCTGGATACACTTTGTCGTTCAGTGGTGCGAACTACAATTTATATATGAGACACGCCATGTGATGTTGTACCTTCGGACATCTGCGTAATTTCATGAAATACGTGTCTTAGCTATACTCCAGCTGGCCCTAAATGAAACACAAACACATACTTATATCTGCTGGTTGCGATCTTTACTGCACGAGTCGAAATGGACAGTACACAACCCACAGTGGTCCCTGCGGTAAACTTAGAGACACACCTCTAGGGCCAAACCCACTCTAGAAAGTACGGGACACACAAATATGTACATGTACAATAACATACATTACATTTACATATCTGATCATATCACTCATATGATAAAATTGCCTGTTTATGCAGTGACTGCTATCACAAGAATGACGATACACGCCTTACAGCCGGCACACCACGTGCTAACAATCAGTCCTACTCACTGCACGTGCTACACTTCTGTGCATTGGAGACAACAGTTTTCCGCTATGCTTGAGCGCACCGCGGAAAACCCAGTTGGCCCTAAATGAAACACAAACACATACTTGTATCTGCTGGTTGCGATCTTTACTCCAAGGATATCGAATCACGAAAAAAGAGAAAAGTCCTTTTAGACAGGGTTTGTGTGTCAAAATTGTCAATCATTAACGTTCTGTTATAATATAACAAAACTCATAATTACGCAATAAATAAATTTTGAATATACACTCAATTACTTTTGCAAATCTAAGTCTCAACAGTCTTAGGCCTCATGTTGCTCATCCTTACTTATATCCAACCTCCATCTGCCGTGTCTTTTAGACAACGATCATTGACACCGGCGTGTGCTGACATTAATACTCCTGATCTAAATGTGTGAAAACAACCCTTACCACCAGGATGCACATACATTAATATTTCAAATTACTTCTCTTGCCCTAGTGTAACTGATCTTTATGTTTCTTTCCAGCAATTATCAGAATAATCGACGTGATCGATGCACCAGCCGAAATGAGAAACATTCGGATTTGGCCGTTACACCTGCCACAAAAACATACATTTTTAAGCCTGGAATGTGTACAAGCCGCTGTGTGACCTTTAGCAATTATGACCTCATTGACCACCCTCTATCTGCCCGTTTACACTTAATTCTTATTTTAATTAAATGATCGTCAAACGCACATAAATCACCGAGTTAAACGGAACGAAAAAGAAAATCAAATCTGAATAGCCAACCAAAATCATGTACAAGTCCCTTAATGTTATCAATTCCGAGTCACAAGTGTATTTCTTGAATAAATCAATCAGCATATCAGAGGTGAAAACACCTTTCTATGTAATCGTTTAGCTGCATTGTTCAAACACGTGCCCAATTAATATCGCAAATGGCCGTCATAATGACACTTATCGGCACCAACCGCCCTCGTCAAATACAATACACCATGCATTGACTCTTGTCGGAATTGACTCGTACCCATTAATATAACAAAAACCTCCATTTGGTGAATGATACACACATAGTTCATACAGTTTAACCGTATTTTCACTTTCTACCCATCGTGTACGTCCAAATCTTGTCCCCCATCACACTGCCCTTCAAGAACGACCGCCCTCAGCTCGCTCCGCCCATTACACGTCACACCAATCCTGCGCAAATGAAAAAAAACATATACACTCAATAAATGGAATCACATACACAACCAATAAATGAATGAAAAGTCATGCAGAGCATGATGTTATTAGCCGATCAAATCAGGGTAAAGTGCATCGAACATATGTAGGTGTCTCTGGTAACATTGTCAATGGTAAACTATTTTCGACCACAGTTCTGTACCCAGCGTTGACATTTTTCTCGATTTTGTGCAGGTTTTGGAAACCCGTTCCCAAATCCATCCAATAGCAGCAATGCCATAGCAGCAATGTTTTGTTTTGTCACCATTATGTTGCGAAATATTCCAGCGTAACACCTGTACTGTATGCTCTATTTATCTACAAATTACACTCCGCAATACACAAAGTTGTAGTCACTGTGTGTGTTTGTGTCGGAATTCTGTGGCAGCATGCTAGTGGGCGGAGCTACCAGGGCTATATATATCTAGCGGTTACAGTGTCATCTAAAAATAGACGCAAGCTCCTGCGTATTCAGGCACATGCCCAGATTGGCCTAATGTGCCCCATCCGTGATTTTTTGCGCGATGTCGGGCGCAAGACAATCAATAATTTGCGGCGGATTGACAATAATTAAGGGGGATTGCCGCAATCGCGCGTGCTGGATGCATCCCTGCCATCCCTGCATGATACGTAAACAAATCAAAGTTGGCTATGAAGGGCAATTCTTCGTTTTGATTGGTGGTAAAATTTTGTGAATATTAACTAGCGTCAAATGACGCGCGTACGCGATCCAATGGGATAAACCCGAGATGCTGGGATAAACCCGAAAATGCTGGGGTTACTAGTAAGGAGATTTTGTTGAGCAGAGGTCGATTATAAATTAGCCGAATAAACACATTTTACGCGATTATACGTGGCTGAAACTTGTTCTGTTTAATAAATAAAAGCTTTAAATTAGCCCAATAATCGGCGTATGTTGGCGTATATGGCCATTAGAGCCAACTATGGACTTCAACAACAATAACTTTCGGGTTAAATCTCTTCAGGCGTTCAGCTCATTAAGTATTCAAAATTGTGTTATTTGGCTATAAGTAAAGTTTTAAACGGAGATAATTGCCAAAAATGCAAACTTTATCGGTTGGTGCAATTTGGAAGTGATACAGAAAAATTCGCGTTCGTAGATTACCGAATAGCGGAGAAAAGGGTTGCTACAAACTTTTTCAGAATTCGATGGATAACCAACATATTAGCCGATCTATAAATAGATCGGCTAATAATTATACATTATATTGCATGGCTTATAACTTATGTGTCACTTTCATGTGACGAAAACCATCCACACTACACTTATATGGCATTGTACTCATGTAAATGCCACATGTAAAGCAGTGATAGTAACATTTTATGTATTCTCCCTGAAAATAAATATGTGGCTACTGTAATTGCCACACCTCACTACATCGCTTCGTGGATAACACAATACCTGTCTGGCAAATGTGTCTGGCAAATGCGTCATCACAATAACAACTTTGGTGGTAATATAATACAGAAATGATGTAGACAGTTATCAAACACCATCAACGCAATTGTGGAAATTATCACCTTTGCTTAGTTAAACAAGAATTCCGACACGAAATCGGTATCGCGCCTGCCGAGGCATTTGACTGTAACATGATCAAGAACATGTGCTAAAGTACGCATCACAAAAACAGTCAGAGAAGAGAATGCTTAAAACACTAAAAAGATCAAGGTTGAAGAAACTTTTGACATAAAAAAATGTGTTCCACATGCTTGCATGTATCACGTGTCCAAATATTGAAGCAATCCATCAAGCAATATTAATGTTATACGGTGATTAAGAAGCTTGTACAAACTTTGGACGAAAAAAATGGCAAAGTGTTTCCGCAAAATCTGTGAATGTAAAAATGGTTAAGGTCATGATATTGGCGGCATGAGTATTTTCCAACTGCTCACATATATCAGGTGTCCAGATATTGAAGCAATCCGTCAAGTAATATTAAAGCTACACCATGATGAAGAATCTTGTACACAATTTTTGAGGCAAAAAATGGCTAAGAGCTTCCGCAAAAATGTGAAGATAAAACATATCAAGGTCATGTTAATGGCGGCATGAGTGTATTCAAATGTCTGAATATTGAAGTAGCTTGTACACACTTTTTGACATTTGGGACGACGATGTCGACGTTGACGACAACGACGACGGACGACGAAAAAAGCGGCGACTATAGTCGCGCCTTCTGCTGAAGTAGGCGCGACAAAAATCACGGGCCAAAGGAATTCCAGCTTTTTGCATCACATACAGAAAATATTGTCCATACCATTATCTATATTTTCTGATGGATGATCCAATATCTTAACGTATTTTGTATGAAGAACATTATACTGATTGTTTCTAAGCGGGCATTTTGAAATATTTTCTGATGGATAATCCAATATACTATTTATAGAGCAATAACGATGCATTTATTATTGGACAGATGCCATGGGACGTTGATAGTTCATATATTACAGCGTATTTTGTATGAACACGATTCTATTGTTTGTTTCTAAGCGGCAATTTTTAAATTAAATTAGCCGAATTATATAATAGTATACATATTATATTGCCGTGTCATTATACATATTAAATGAGTGCAATACTTTCAAAGCACAGCATCTATGATGTATTCAAGTGTTGATATACAGTGTTGTCGGCCATCTTGGATTTGGCGGCCATATTGGATTGGGAAAAAGTTCTACCCTATATATGTTAAACCTCTGTAATATAAACATGCCAAAACCAGTGAAAGTTTTAACAAGCATTTGACACGATAATTACATTCTGGTATAAACTATATAGTCAATCATCTGTTACTATTTTTGCAGACATACCTTTTAATTACTATACTCACGATGTATTCGTTTCATTTTTGTCAAGTATAGTATCCAATAGTATTAACCCATTCAACCATAAGTAGCTGGGATGGACTGTGATATGTTAATTATCCGATCTATACAATCGTCAAAAAATTGATTTTCAGACCAGTAATTTATGAAAAAAAATTGTTTTTTTTTCCAAATCTTCCCGGTGTCTGCGGCCAATCAAATCGTAGCTCGAGCTAATGATATTATCTACACCACGTAGTCTTACAAAAGAAAATCAAAGGACTGAACGTCCTGAAATCCTTCGCAGTATGTGTTTGTGGATGACACATAGACCAATAATTAATCATCAGTGGCAAGCGTTTCGTGAAAAATAAGCGCGAACATTTCACACAGCTACAACAACAACAACAACAACGAGCTAAACATAGATTTTTGGAAAACCCAAAATGATAATAGATTTCTATTCTGAGACATATTCTGAAGATCGTATTCGTGCCCCGAACCATGGAGATATGATTCGCGAATAATCGAGTATGGCTGTTAATCGTCGCACTCTTATACTACGGAAACTTGTGCAATAACATCAATTTAGCACAAAAGAGCAAACAAAGCATTGATCAAACTAAAAAGGCGATCAAGCTAAGTTGTTAGAACTACAATGTATAGTGTTTTTAAAAAGTTCAACCGGCAAAATATGTGCTGCGACCGACATAAACTGATTTGCATACAAGCTGTAAGTACTCAAATTTGGATATTGGTTGTATAATTCTTCGCTAGCGCTCGAATAAAAACAGTGTATGGGTACGCTACGTAATATTCATGCGAAAAAATACTGTCAAGAACCATATAATAGTTACACAATTTAATAAATACCTTTGAAATTAAGAAATTATTTAAGCGCAAGTTTCTAGCTTGTAGGTAGTAATCATTTATTCATGAATAGTGAAACGTTAAATAATAGAATAACTTTACCCAGGTTCATGTTGTATGCATGATTTATTTATTTATTTATATGTTATCTGTCAGCCAGACAGGCGTCCATGCACTGTGACACATATTTGAAAGCCACCATTAAATAGAGTCCGATGTTTTCGCTGTTCGTGTCCACTAGCAGCTTCGCCCCCATCCCATTCTCTGTGAATGACACTGAATTGGCCAGTGTTGGTTTTTCATTGTCGACGAGAGTAATATATTATTTGGCGTTCAGTATACAGCGCAATGCATATCTGTATTAATTTAGAATATTACAATACCAAATGGTATTTCGATTTGATTGGTGGAGGAGACCAGGAACACTGAACGCCGTGCTATATAAATATTCACGATATTACGACACATTCGAAAAGCTGGCAGCGTCTTGGCAGTCGATCTATTTTGCCGCGTCACAACAGGGCATCTGTGGTGAAAAGCTAAACATGGGATATATTCTGTTACTGCTCGTGGTTTGTGTATGTGCCGGGGTGTACGTTACAGCAGCAGATCAAGAGGGGTTTTACTGTAATCCCGTCATCAGTATCAACAAGGGTTGCCCGCCCGCACCTGGCGGTAACATCCAGGTGTCCACAGAACTGCAGGCAGAGCACGTAAAACAGCTGTTTACAAACATTTCTAACACACTTCTGGATGAATATGAGTCGCGATTTAAAGAATTCTTAGGGACGCTTGATCTTCAGGCGCAACCACGCGACTGCTCTGACATTAAGCGATTGGGACAAACTGAGACTGGTATCTATACGATATATCCGAGGGATATGCACGGGTTCCGGGTTCGATGCGATATGGAAACTGATGGCGGAGGATGGACGGTCATCCAGAGGCGGGTTTCCGATTCCGACTTCTATAAGACATGGGTGGAATACGAAACAGGGTTCGGAGATCTGGCAACTAACTTTTGGCTCGGTAACGAACAAATTCACGCTATCACGTCACAGGAGCGGTACGAACTGCGCGTTGACATGACGGGCCCCGATGGACAAGAACAGAAGTACGCCGCATACAATAAATTCGAGGTTGGAGACGCCGCCGCGAAGTATAAACTGACGGTGGATGGCTACCATGGTGACGCCGGTGATAATCTGTCTGGCCACAATGGTTACTCGTTTACCACGAAGGATAGGGACAATGATGCTTATTCATCTAACTGCGCTACAGTGTATACAGGAGCCTGGTGGTATACAAAATGCCACTCTTCTAACCTTAACGGAGACTATGGTAATACGGAATATGCTAAAGGTATGACCTGGCGGACGTATACAACGTACTACAAATCACTGAGTCGAGTCGAGATGAAGGTGAGGAAATGGATGTTTCCTCCAGGTTCTACGACTGTGACGCCTTAATCGATAAAAAACTGGAATTGATTGTTAGATGTTAATTTTCCGACCAATCCAATCATAACATAATAGTTTTCAGAGTTGTACATTTATGGAAAGGCGGTGTTTGTTCTTAAAAAATAGGAAAATTAATTGCAAAAAGTGCAGATCCTGTTGAGACGGCTTGAGACACTGTTTGTAAACACCGCTATCGAGGACTGTAGTCTTGAAAGAGTTAATGGAGTAAAGTGAATTACGACACAACATAATGTTTGTTCAACTTAAAACCCGCCGATGTTGTTGTACGAACACCTATACTGTATGCTATATTATATTTCGAAATAACAAAAAGTGCATCAGCCTCAAAGAAGGCACCTTCGCCATCTACTCCGTCTCCATTCCAGCCCGTGTATGAGGGTTGGTTATTGTTTCACAAAGCAATCAGACAAGTCATGTGATTTTGCACCTAAGAAGCTTTCACAACATTTATGATATTTTCCATAAGTGACGTCGAAAGTTGACAACATATTCAGCGCAAATCGGAGTGGAATTAAACATTTGCTATGAAAATTTAGTAAATATTTTTTTCGTGAAAAATCGTACTTCTTCTTGGATACAAAACCACCTGGCTCATCTCAAATGAGTATTGGTTTTGAGGACGTAATAGTTTTGTTATCACTTTTTAGGAAAATGTAAACAAATATTGATAATTTAGCAATTTAGCAGATTATCCTATACCTGGGGAAAATGTCACATCATATATCGGTGTCGCGATCCTGATAACTTTATTTCGATAACACTTACAATTCATTATAGCTGGTACTATACACAAGTGGTTGTATATAATTTACTGAGAATATCTGCGCTTCTTCGCACAAAATATTGCTTCTATAACTGCGGAGATATATTGAAAAATTTGAATGGAAGCAAAGTTCTTCGGAATTACTGAATAGATTACATAAATTATAATCATATATATATATATCTGATTTTGCACTCTTACATGTATGTTATAAGTAGCTTATTTTAGGGCCCTCTCAAACACAAAAACATATTTACATATTTACAGTGAACAGGTTATGACATGTATATAACAAGTGATGCAACCCAACTGCCACCAGCTACACGTAGCTGGCAAACGTTGGGTTGCTTGCAATTTTAACATGATAATTTATGACAAAACCGCGCTTATTGTCTCAGACACGAGCAGATTGCAGATGCTGAACGACCCGAAACTCATGATCAAATACTAATATCCCGACAGAGTCCGTTCGGTGTAGACATTAGTGATTAAATGTTATTGACTGGATAACGAACAATAATGACCCAGATCAGAATGTGCGTATGCGAACGACGGTCAGGGTCAACATCAATTCATCGAGACAATAAGAACATTTTTGCCATATCAAATCGTAATATCCCTAAATACCGGGAGACTCGTCTATCGACACAGCTATAAACCGGGAACTCTCTAAACCATGGATATCACAATACAATTAGTCTATTATTTCCTCATATAACTCGTCATATAATAACCATACACATTGGGATATCATTCCTTTCCGACAATCTCCATATTTCATTGAGATTTCCCAAAACAAACGACGTCACAATAAATAGGGTTATTACGGCTGTTTTGCATGTAATTTATGGACTACATTTTTATGATACTGATGGTGGTGGTGGGTCCATTTAATGACATCTACTGACATTTCATCCATGATGAACATTGAGCTGTGAATACATTTATATTGCTCGCATTTCGAATGTTTAATGGAATGCTGTTCCATATAATTGCATCATAGTAAGACAGACTACCTTTAAATAATTATGTTCTAGGTCTAGGAACATGCAGGGCCTCGTTTGTCACAGATCGTAGTGTTATGTTAGTGTTCTTCAGTAGTGTTGATTGCATAATAAACATTTCACTTAAATATGCGGGAACTAATCCATTGAGGGTTTTGTGCATTATTTTACCTTTATGTAAAAATATAGTTTCATCAAAACTTAAAATTGTTAGTCTTGTCATTGCTGTAACTAAATCGGAATACTCGGTACCAAGAATAATTTTGCATACACGCCTTTGCAATTTTATAATTTTTGCTCGATTTTGATTTGATGAATTAGACCAGATAATACTACAGTAGTCGAAATGAGGCTGTATATAAGCTTTGTAAATGAGCAATCTATGCTGTACTGAGAGGAAATAGCTAATTTTTGATAGCAACCAAATTTAGGAAGATACTTTTTTAGAAACAAAGTCAAAATGGTCATTCCAAAGCAGATTTTCATTAATATTTGGTCCAAGGATTTTATCGCCAGTAGTGACTTCCAAATATATATCATTATATGTCAAGTGAATTTCATTTTTATCCAGTATTGTTCTTCTCTGCCTGGTTGAAATAAGCATTACTTTTGTTTTGCTAGTATTTAAAAGCATACCATTTGTTTCGCACCACAGTTTCAGTTGATTTAATGCTATTTGCAAATTACATTCTACCTCATCAATGTTACTCTGGATATCATATATGGTTGTGTCATCAGCATATAAATCTGTTCCTGTAGCAGACTCGGACAGCATAGCAGGCAAATCATTAATAAATAATATAAATAATGTCGGACCTAGTATAGACCCCTGGGGCACGCCGCATGTAATAAACATATCTTCTGAGTTTGCACCATTAACTGAAGTTACCTGTTTTCTTTGCTACAAGTATGAATTAAACCACATTAATGTTTGATCACTAAATAGGTAGCAGCTAAGCTTTTGCAAGAGGATATCATGATATACCATGTCGAATGCCTTTCGAAAATCAACCATTACACACCCAGCTAATTTTCCGTCATTTAATGCATTCAGCCATTTTTCTATAATTAGTATTAAAGCTGATTATGTTGAGTGGTTGCGCCCAAAACCACTTTGTGATTTATGTAATAAATTGTAGTTATTTAAAAAATCTGTCATATGTGTATTTACAAATTTTTCAATTAATTTGGATAATGTGGGTAATATTGAGATTGGCCGATAGTTATTTACTTCGTCCTTTGCGCCGCTTTTGTATAACGGAGTTACATTTGCATTTTTCCATACATCCGAGAAAGTACCAGTAGCTATACTTTTTGTTAACGATAATGCTTACGCTTTTAGCTATCACATTTGCAGAAACCTTTAAAAGTCGCGGTCCTATATTGTCTAGAGCTGTAGCTTTAGAAACATCAAGATGAGACAAAAATGTTCGAACATAATGTTCACTTACTTCCGGAATTTCGAAAACAATGTCATTTGGTATTTTGGAATTTACGGAAATGCGCAGCCCTTCAAAGGTTGATGGCTGATTCGGACCCTTTATTTTTGAGGCAACATTAACAAAATAATTATTAAATAAATTTGCCATATCATCAATATTTGAAATTAATTCATTTTCGTCATTTTTCACACTCCGTATTCCACCACTCTCGCGCGAATTCTGTGATGCACCATATTCCTTAAATAGTTTCCAAATTGTCCTCGGATTATCCTTTACCAGTTTCTATTTTACGAGTATAAGTTTCTTTTTTAGATGTTTCGATCATAGATGACACTTTGTTTCGCAAATATGTATATGCATCATAATTTCCGTTTAATTTTCATTTATCCCTGTCTTTCATACAGTTTAAAATTTCACTTGACAACCAGTCAGGTTGAATTTTCTTTTATACCCGGTGAGTTTTTAGTGGTGCATGTCTATTCACAATTTCTAGGTAACACGTTGGTCAAATTGCAGAAATCAATGCTCTTGGAATTAAAGTTGTGTATACATGTACATGTAGTATACACACGGTGTGCGATCACGTGGTCTATTGTTTTGGTTTTGCGTAATGGCGGCGCCAAGGAATTGTGAGGTGAATCCTATTTTGCATCAATACGACTGCCAGTTATTGCTTTTAATAATGAACATGTTCTAATGTAATACATATGTAAATGACGCCTCTATGTTTGGTGGTCAGTAGAGTTTCGTTGTATGGTGTTGTTTGATGCTGTGCTTATGCAATAAATATAACATTTGTGTTTGCTTCAGATGATATATGTTAGATATGGTTTTAATCTATCTCAGTGATGTAGATTGGCCATCTTCATCGACCGTGAAACATATATGAGACACGCCATGTGAGTTTGTAGTTTCGGAAATCTGCGTAATTTAATTAAATACGTTTACAAAATTTATAGTATTTTTCATAAATAAAGTAAAAAATTCAAAAGTACATGCGGAATACTCTGAAAATCTTGTCAAATTTTGACGCCATTTACGGAAAATATTGTTAATTTTGTAAACGTATTTCAAGAAATTAAGCAGATGTCCGAAGGTACAAAATCACATGGCGTGTCTCATATGTGGCTGTTACTAGATACATGGGCGTATGGGTTTTGCGACCAGTGTAGATCCAGATCAGCATGTGCATCCGCATAATCTGATCAAGATCTGCACTATTCCACCAACGAAACACCCGTCATGCATCTAACAAGAAATGTAGATCAAAATCAGCTGACAAATCCCGTAAGCCCCGTTTCTCCAGTCACAGCAACATATCACGCAGATCATTAACAAATAATAAGTACAGTGAAATCTCTCTACACCGGATATCCTGGTGCTCCCAGGGTGTCCGGGTTAGACATGACCCGTTGTCCGGATTAAACGGGTTCCACTGTAATTCCTAAATATGAGCCCTACAAGACACGTGTGTGTACTTTGCAATCATGAACAGACAATAACATCATATATAAATGTCAATGACTCCAATAATGGAAACAAATGTGTTCTCGGAGTCCGGTTTAGAGAGGTTCTGCTGTCGAACGTTCCAAGTCTCATTGATGTAAGGTGAATACGAGACCGGGTGATAAAGCCGAAATGCATTATTCAATATAAAACAAACGACTGCATATTGATGATTAAAAGTATGCGAAATCATTATACTGAATGCATTACATTATCACAGCCAAAATGGCTGTGATAATGTAATAAATTCAGTATAATAAAAAAATTATACATGTATCCTTAAATTGAAAATGTGTACTTAGCTAGATAAGTATACTTAGCAGTTTTGGTGAAATCGGCTACAGGTCAGGCAGATCAGGCGACTGCCAGACCAATAAATGTGACAAAAATATGACTTTTTATTGAAATACATGTATTTAAAAATAATATAAATATTATACAATAAAAACGGTAATGAATGCCATTATTATTATCGATAATAAGTTTATTTTGTTACAGTGGAACCTCGCTAAACGGGACATCCTGGGAGGTCCCCAGTGTGTCCGGCTTAGTGAGGTTTCACTGTAAATCAGACATTTGATTATTCCGAGCCATAGTTGTGTACTATGCGATCACGAACGGGTATTATTATATCACCTGAGATGAATGACAAAAAAAAAACCATCAAAATTAGATCACAGGTGTTTCTTGTTGTCCGGTTAGAGAGGCTCCTCTGTACCACTCAGTTGAAACGTCTCGTTCATCCGGATCCCTCTGTATCACTCGTATCTAATATGTGACTTTGACTGGAGAAATGGGGCTTATGGAATTTGTGACCAGTGTAGCTCCTGATCATGATATATATATTATAAGTTATTGTGATTCTACACAAGCTATATGGTGTAATATTGCCCGTCTGGAGGTATGTTCACCCGAGGCGATAGCCGAGGGTGAACATACCTTCAGACGGGCAATATTACACCACATAGCCTGTATCGTAGAAATCAAAATAACGTATTTGTCATACCGCAGATCCTTTAATTGGCCGTATAAACATATCTCTTCTTTTGATCTTTGCGTTTTTTCAGGAAAATAATCCGAGATTCGATTTTCTACCGTCAGTCTTAATATAAAGGCGTAAATGAACATTTTGTTTTTTTATTAAACGAAAACAAACTAAATATGGAGTAAGAAATCCATCGAAAACGACTTTATGACAGTTTTTTTATATCGTGTAATTTAATTTATATTCCACTGCTCTATCGATCTGCTCTCCCTTTGGCGACTCTAGAACAATGCGACTGGTTCCCAAACATTCGCTGTCATTGCTACGCCGCGTTTCGTGCGTGGAACCCATAGTTTGTGACCTACATATAGCCGTGTCACGGAGCCAAGTGTGTTGAGATTTGAAAACACTAAACGGGACAGTTTGTGACGGCATCGCTCATATTTTTATGAGCGAAGAATATTTATGGAAAAATAAACAATAAAGACTGGTTTTGAGTGTACAATTTGTTACTTTTATTGATCAAGTCGGGGTTTTATTGTGTTTAGTGAGGAATACAATTCGCAATCGCTAGACGCTTGCAAAATGTGTCTTCATTGGACGCGAGACGCCGGAGGGGAATCGCAATTCCTCTATGTCCGACGGTCTTGGCAGGTCATATAATATATATGACCAGGCAAGCTAGCCAATAAAAAGCCGAGAAACTTATCTGCGGTATGACAATGCCTGTTATTCAAACGGTTATTAATCACGTATTTAACAGGAAATCGGCAGATATGAACTTTCCGCGGCCAATTGGCAATTTAACCCTTACACTACTGATTTAAATTTTGTCGTATTCTGTTTATTATAGGAATGAATGGCCTTTTTGTGGAATTTATCGGGGTATAAACTTGGAAAAGTCGCGGGAATACTGGACGAAGGCCGAAAGGCCTCGTCCAGTATTCCCGCGACTTTTCCAAGTTTATATCCCCGATAGATTCCACAAAAAGGCCATTCATTCCTTATAATTCCAGCATTTGAAATAAATTCATCAAGAAAATGTGTTTATTTTCCGTTTTCTTAAGAATTATTTTAACTGCGCCTCATGGTTACGAAAGTAGTTCGGCGGCTGGAGTTTACTGGGATATAAATTTTGGACAGAGACTTGCTACGGGCCAATCACATGTTAGGGAATTGTGTAAATATTTTTGTGCTGGAATTATTCTTTAACTTCCATTGTTATCAATAAAAATGGTTTGGCAGCACTTCAGAATCATTTTCATTTTTATTTATTACCCCACCTGTAAATTTATAGGGCCACCTGCATATTTTATTGGTTGACTGACCTA
Source organism: Conchocele bisecta (assembly GCA_029237695.1). Classification (NCBI taxonomy): domain Eukaryota; kingdom Metazoa; phylum Mollusca; class Bivalvia; order Lucinida; family Thyasiridae; genus Conchocele; species Conchocele bisecta. The sequence continues at coordinate 81,507,196 of CM055268.1, forward strand.
TACAATTGTATAGGCGAACCTGTAATCTTAGTCTTAACCCCGTACACCATAGTCATGACCCCGAAAATGACCTTAGCTGCTGACAGGTGGAACCTTACAGCGAAGATTTGTTGCAGGTTCACAAGCGAAAACTATGCAAACGGATGGAAAACGCAGTGGAAACGATAGTTTTGTACAACGATATACATACAAACAATTGTTTTTTTATGTACGCGAAGGTAAAACAATATTTTTGTTAAATATCCGGCACTCAACTATTTCAACGCATGTCGTTTCTTTGAATGCATCGTTTTGACATCGTTTTCATTGTTTTTAATTAGAAAATGATGTTTTCGTCAACGCAAACATCGTAGTTGAATTGTATAAACGAAAACGATGACAAAATGATATACAAACGACAGGCAATCGTTCGTTGTGGAACCAGCAACAAATACCGGCGGTACTCTATCGGATGAACAGCAGGTGGACAGCCGTGGACAGAAATATGTTCCCACTCATTGAAATCCCATAGAAGTACGTGCGTTTGTAACTGTGCTTGTTTGCATGTTACATATGTACTTCAAATATACATTAAAGTTTTTAATGAAATAAAATACATTGAGTAGGCAATAGATTTAGGCAGAATTTGATTCATATGTGTATTCAATATTCAAAGTAGTTTACAATATTCATGCATTTAAACATATGCAAATTTATTGCTGTTCCCATTGACTTCAATGGTGATGTCGCTCAAAAGGTGACGTCAAATAAATCCGTCATACACTGTTTGCCAATACCACTATACAGGCCTGTGATGTTGAAAGGGTTAACTATGGGCAACAATCTAGACACTGCGTTTGAGATTGGATATTCGTGATTACCTCCCTTACATAATAACTTAATAAATGCCCTTGTTTTGGGCCGTTCTTACAGTCACAGTACCAAATAATATCACTTAGTTTCTTCAAAATGCTCTAAAAACAACAAAAGCGACCATAATAACCGATTTCCGGTTCGTTTGTATTTTTCGTGATATTGAGACTTCTCATATCTCACAGTATTGTCAATTATACAATGTATAAGAAACATGAAAACACAGATTGATAACTCAGCAATAAGATGCGCTGGATGGCCGATACCTGGGGAAATTTCACATCATATAACCATGTCGCTATCCTCATAACTTTATTTCGACAGAACTTACAGCGGCTTATAACGGCTCAGTTCGTTAGAGCTGGCGATATTGTAAACAGGTGGTTATATATATTTCCTGGCATATCTGCGCGTCGTCGCACCAAAAATTACTTCTTTACTTGTGGAGATATATTGAAAAATGTAGGTGGAAGCAAAGTTCTTAGTAATTACTGAATAAATTACATATATACTCATATATATATATATCTGATGTTGAACACTTACATGTATGTTCATGAACAATTAAATATTAGATACTTTGAATTAAAGTTGTGTATTCATGTACTACATGTATACACACGGTGTGCGATCACGTGGTCTATTGTTTTGGTTTTGCGTTTTAAATGGCGGCGCCAAGGAATTGTGAGGTGAATCCTATTTTTCATCAATACGACTTTTAATAATGAACATGTTCTAGTGTAATAAATAATAAAAGAGGCCTCTAAAGGAAAAAGACATGTTTGGTTGTCAGCAGAGCTTCGCTATATGATGTTGTATGATGCTGTGCTTATGCAATAAATATAAACATTTGTGTTTGCTTTAGATGGTATATGTTATATATGGTTTTAATCTGTCTCAGTGACGTACATTGGCCATTTCATCGACCTTGAAACATATATGAGACACGCCATGTGATTTTGTAATTTCGGAAATCTACGTAATTTCATTAAATACGTTTACGAAATTGACGGTATTTTTCATAAATAAAGTCAAAAGTTGACAAAATTTCAGAGTACATGCGAAATATTCTGAAATTTTGTCAACTTTTAACGCCATTTACGGAAAATATTGTAAATTTTGTACACGTATTTTATGAAATAACACAGATGTCCGAAGGTACAAAATCACATGGCGCGTCTCATATGTGGCTGTTACTGGCTACATGATGCGTATGGGTTTTGCGACCAGTGTAGATCCATATCAGCCTGTGATCCGCAGTCTGATCAAGATCTACACTATTCGCCATTCCACCAATGAAACACCCGTCATGCATCTAACAAGAACTGTAGATCAAATTCATGTGACAAAAATCCCGTAAGCTCCGTTTCTCCAGTCACAGCCACATATCACGCAGAGCAAGATTATTTGTTGAATCATTAACAAATAATAAGTACAGTGGAACCTCTCTAAATCGGGCACCCTGGGCTCCCAGAGTGTCCGGGTTAGACATGTCCCGCTGTAATTCCGGAATATGAGCCCTCCAAGACATGTGTGTGTACTTTGCAATCATGAACAGACAATAGCATCATATATAAATGTCAGTCACACCAATCAAATTAAGGAAACAAAACTGTTCTCGGGGTCCGGTTCAGAGAGGTTCCGCTGGCGAACGTTCCAAGTCTCATTGATGTTTGGTGCATACGAGACCGGGTGATAAAGCAGACTCAGCAGGGGCGTCGGACCAGTAGCCGATTTCACCAAAATTGCTAAGTATACTTATCTAGGCAAGTATGAGGGAGTAATCATTTATATTTCCCGAAATGCATTATTTCATATAAAACTAACGACTTCATATATTTGATGATTAAATGTATGCAGAATGATTATACTGATATTATACCAAAATGGCTGTGGATGATGTGGATCACGTATTTAACAGGAAATCGGCAGATATGAACTCACTGTCCGCGGCCAAATGCAAGCATGCGAAGCGTAATTTAACCCTTACACTGCTGACTTCATTTTGTCGTATGTTTTTTTAACTTGCATTGTTATCAATAAAAATGGTTTGGCAGCACTTCAGAATCATTTCCATTTATTACCCCACCTGTAAATGTATAGGGCCACCTGCATATTTTACTGGTGGACCTGTAAAATTGTATAGGCGCACCTGTAATTTTAATATTGACCCCGTACACCATGGTAGTCTTGACCCCTAAAATGACCTTAGCTGCTGACAGGTGGAACATTACAGCGAAGATGTGTTGAAGGTGGTTCACAAGCGAAAACTATGAAAACGAATGGAAAGCACAGTGGATACGATAGTTTTGTACAACGATATACATTCAAACTATTGTCGATTTGTACAACGATATACATTCAAACAATTGTCGTTTTGTACAACGATATACATACAAACAATTGTCGTTTTGTACAACGATATACATTCAAACAATTGTCGTTTTGTACAACGATATACATTCAAACTATTGTCGTTTTGTACAACGATATACATACAAACTATTGTCGTTTTGTACAACGATATACATACAAACTATTGTCGTTTTGTACAACGATATACATTCAAACAATTGTCGTTTTGTACAACGATATACATACAAACTATTGTCGTTTTGTACAACGATATACATTCAAACAATTGTCGTTTTGCATGTACGCGAAGCGAAAACAATATCTTTGTTTAAATATCCGGCATTCAAATATTTCAACGCATGTCGTTTTTTTCAACACATCGTTTTTACATCATTTTCGTTGTTTTTATGCCACCGGGTTTCGAAGAAACGGGTGGCATATAGTGTTTGGACTGTCCGTCTGTCCGTCTGTCCGTCCGTCCGTCACACTTGTCGGTTAACCACTTTGTCACAGTTTCTCAAATATGCTGCAGGTGGCATCCGCGTTCGACAGACGCATTTGTTGTTAATTATAAAATGATGTTTTCGTCAACGCAAACATAGTAGTCGAATTATATAAACGAAAACGATGTCCAATCAGTATGCACACGATATGCAATCGTTCGTTGTGAAACCAGCAACAAATACCGCCGGTACCCTATCGGATGTACAGTAGATGGACAAAAGTAATTTCCCACCAGTTAAAATGCCATAGACGTGTATTTGAGCCGCATCGTTGGAAAAGGTACCTAAGGCAGAAGTTTTACATTTACATTTTTACTTCTTACACCTTCCGATGTGGAACTCTTTTCTGAAGACACTGCTCTTTAGTTTATACAATTGCGATGGAAATTGGTCGATTTATTCATATTTTAGCACATACACCGAATGCGATTTGAACGTGACGTCGA
>CM055268.1:81511851-81537690 GCA_029237695.1 Conchocele bisecta
GTAACGACAAGCCGCGAAATGACCGCAGCGGGCCGCAAAACATATTATCATATCTTGCATAACCCAATCCCACATGGATCCTTCCCTGCTTGATCTCCTTTGCCCTGACCAACCCTCAAATAGCATCATCATATAGCATAACACTTTTACGGCAGAGTCTCCAATATATCACATTCACTCACACTTAGCCCTTTTCCCGGCCTGACACACAGGTGGAAGACTCAGACCTATGACATCAACATAATGCCGAATCGGAAAAGAGAGGGCTCTTTCTATAAAAGCCATATTCTTTACCACCTTTCTATAAATATGAGATGGTACTGTACAAGCCCAAGTGGGTGGGGTAATGGGTTTTTTTTTAATAGGATTTAATAGGCTAATACAAATAAAATCACCTCCAAACTTGATCATGTCCTTGCGGCTTGAATGCACGTAATCATTTCACCTTAAATACTCTTTAACAACCAACTACAATTGGTAAATTTGAAAAATCCAAATAGTTGTACATGTATGGGGTTTTATTTAATTTGGAAGTGCCTATTAACCCTTTTACCCTAAATATCTGACATGGATAGTTCCATGCTCATTTCAGGACTATTCCAATAGGTAGAAAAATACTGACAAATACTGCAGATCCTGATGAAATCTGGATCTACAGGCTTTGTACATGTTGCCTTTATGTTATGTGAGCTTGAAATGGTTAAGCCTGGTTAACATAGGATAGGCTTAACCCTGTTCAGTTTGAGAATACATCAGATTATTGACAATGTTGTTTTCTCTTTTTTTTCTTACAGTTTTGTCCAGTCGTATGTGGACACGGTTTACATGAGGGATGACAACATATAATTATGTGCAGAAATAAAGCATGAAATTATGAAAAACATTGATTTTTTATGTCATACACTGTATTAATATTGTGATATATCCCAAATTATAAAGTGCCAACCTTCACCGGTAGTGTCACTTGACAATTCAGTTCAAATGAATCGCATATCTAGTCAGGTTTTGACAGTCACTTTTAAAAGCCTCGTTGCTAACTATACTTGTGACATTCCTTACATTTAGGTGGTCGATAGACATACAATATATGCTATCTATTCAAAATGTAGTTAAACATTTCATTCTTCCACATTAAGTAAATCCGGTCGACCCTACGACCATGAGAAGACATCCCCACTCGCCCCACCCCAACCCCTCTCACCTGCCTCACAGATGACATAAAACCAACTTAAAATAGGAAAGATTACTTTGTTGCTGTGAGATAATTAATGTGACGTCTTGAAGAATTTATCAGGTAACCTGCCTTGCATTGACCGAATACGTACTGACTGATAACATATTGTTGTATCAGGCATTGACCTGATATCAACATCCGGGTTACAATAAAGTGAAAACTGACGTTCCATTGGTCGGATGACGTCACGTGACGTTACAGAATGACGTCAGTATAATGACGCAACGTAAACAAGTCCGCGTTCTGTCCATAGAATATGACGTCATCTAATGTCATTTTCGAGCATAAAACGTTACCCGATAAATAGAATACCAGGCTAGTGTATTTCGGCAAGCCTCGGAATCCCTACGCGTTTCCTAGCCTTGCCTGATAAACTTGATATCAAAATACACTAGCCTGGTATTCTCTATATGACGTCGTTACAATAATGATCGACGTCACGTTCAAATCGCATTCGGTGCATGTGCTAAAATATGAATAAATCAACCAATTTACATTGAAATTGTATACACTAAAGAGCAGCGTGTTCACAAAAGAGTTCCACATCGGAAGATAAAAATGTAAATGTAAAAATGTTGCTTTGAGGTACCTTTTCCAACGACGCGGCTCAAATACACGTCTATGGCATTTCAATTGGTGGGAAATTACTTTTGTCCATCTACTGTACATCCGATAGTGTACCGCCGGTATTTGTTGCTGGTTCCACAACGAACGATTGCATATCGTGCGCATACTGATTTAACATCGTTTTCGTTTATATAATTCGACTACGATGTTTGCGTTGACGATATATTGTTTTCGCTTCGCGTACATACAAAACGACAATAGTTTGTATGTATATCGTTGTACAAAACTATCGTATCCACTGCGTTTTCCATTCGTTTTCATAGTTTTCGCTTGTGAACCTGCAACAAATCTTCACTGTAATGTTCCACCTGTTAGCATTTTAGGGGTCAGGACTATGGTGTACGGGGTCAAGATTACAGGTGCGCCTATACAATTTTACAGGTCCACCAGTAAAATATACAGGTGGCCCTATACATTTACAGGTGGGGTAATAAATGGAAAAGATTCTGAAGTGCTGCCAAACCATTTTTATTGATAGCAATGGAAGTTAAAAAAATAAACAACATACGACAAAATGAAATCAGCAGTGTAAGGGCTAAATTACCCTTCGCATGCTTCCATTTGGCCGCGGACAGTGACTTCATATCTGCCGAGTTCCTGTTAAATACGTGATCCACATCATCCACAGCCATTTTGGTATAATATCAGAATAATAATTCTGCATACTTTTAATCATCAAATATATGAAGTCGTTAGTGTTATATGAAATAATGCATTTCGGGAAATATATAGAGGATATTCATAGTTTTGCAACGAATACGACAACAATGTTCATCGAGTGGTGTGGAATGTCCACATTTCACGAGTGCCGTTAGACATTTCACACCACGAGATGAACACATATCGATGGTCTAGTAACATAAGGTCGCAACTGCTATGCTTTAGCATAGCAGTTACGACCTTCTGTTAATAGACCATCGATACGTCATATTCGTTGCACAAATATGAATATTCTATTTATTATATACCGCTCCATGGAAATTAGCAGTTCTTTAGACTGTATACGGTAATGAATGTGTCTTTGCAGCCTATTTGCAGTCCGGCACTGCAGGTGCGCGTTATGAATATAGATAGCGGAAGTAGTCTTATTTTCACCGGAAGATGATTATTTCATCGATGAGAACATATGACTTTTATTTACATCGAATAACTATGTATTTCATGGGTAGGTATATAATAAAGTTGGATATTTACTTAGTTGAGCTGCAAAACGAAAACAGTGTTTGCCTTTTGCAACTCAACTAAGTAAATTTTCAACTTTATTACAGTGTTACCACTCCTCATTTTGAAGGTCACTACTGCAAATCAATGCGTATTTTCACATTGCTGTGAGTATTTTGTACTCCGACTGTTGATAATCGATGCGTATTCAGCTATAATGAGTGCGTAAAATACGCCAATACGCACTTTATCTGGAGCTCTGAACTGTATGTACATTGCATTAGCATATGATAATACTAGCATAGTCAACCAAGTACACGGGCCCCAATTGAGAAATATTAACCTTACGATCTCAACACACATTTGTTGACATTTGCCTGACCTGACGTACATGTATTCGTTTAATATTTCTTTAGGATTATAAAAATAAATTGTAATGTCCCTTACCATGACAATTTTCTACTACAGTCGAACCTCCCCGAACTGCCACCTCTCTACAACAACACCCTCTGTATAACAGCCGCTATTTTATATCCCAAATGGATGATTTCCTCTCTGTCTAACCCTTAGACTGCTGAGCACGAACATTGTCGTCTGCTGTTGCTGTTGCCTTCTTTCTCAATACAACATGTTTCGCAACATTTTAGAATCATTTCCATTGGAAATGATTCTAAAATGTTGCCAAAGCATGTTTTCGATGATAATTATCGAATAAAATAAATAAACAGCGGACGACAAACTTTAATTCAGCATTAACCTCCCTTCAACAGCCACCTCTCTACAACAGCCAGTTTTGCGTCTTCCCAGGGGTGGCTGTTGTAGAGAGGTTGCACTGTATATGAAAGTATTTTTTTCTCTATAACTCCTCCAAACCTTATGATCATAACGCAAACATTTGAACACTGTAGATCCAGATGAGCCGGGATGTAACGAGGGTCTGCATTGTTTGTCAGTATTTTTCTGATCTTTTTATTTTTAAAAAGAATACCCATTATCTGATTAATGGAATAGTCCAGAAATTAGCATGGAACTATCAATGTAGGATATTTATCGTTGACATGGTTAAGAACGTCCCAGAACATTGGCATTTATTAAGTTGTATTCTGTAAGGGAGGTAATCACGAATATCCAATCTCAAACTCGGTGTCTAGATTGCTGCCCATAGTTAACCCCACGTGACTGTACAGTGGTATTTGCAAAAAGTGTAGATCCAGATGAGACGGCTCGTAACGAGCCGTCTCATCAGGATCTGCACTTTTGCAACTAATTTTCATATTTTTTAGAGAAAAAAACACATCCCTTTTTATAAATGGATTAGTCTGAAAATCATTTGGTGACTGTTAGATTGGTTATAAAATTAACATATCAAATTCCATTCCAGTTACCTAGGGGTGAAAGGGTTAATATTTTATTCTTGAATATCAGGATCGAATGGTGTACAGATGCATGTCTGGAATAAACTCCTATTTCGCCGAATGCTGATTTTGAACATTAGTTATTTCTTTGTAAATTCCATCGAAAATTTACAAAAAAAGCTCTTATTAATATGATAATTACGTCGATCAAGTCATTTGAAATTCAAATCCTTTAACAGAGTTATTACAAAAATAATACGTGTTCCAAATTTCCTTAAATGCATATTGCAACGCCACATTGTGCTATTTGTTTTGTTTGTTGGCTAACTTATTGTCTCGAACATCAATTGGTTGCCTATGTCCTATCTGCAATGGTACCAGTTGTATCTTTTTTATTGCCCGATCGCGTCTTCCGGCATTCGCCATCATTTCACGACAATATTCGACGCAAAAATAAATGTCGAAAATCGTCAAAATGAGAAAAACATTTCCTTCTATTAATGGAAAAGGGGGAGATACATGCAATTTGGTTTCCCATAAGCATAATATGACAAATTTCTCCAAAAAGTACCACTTTTCAGCTATGGGACATTGCTACATGTAGAATATTAGCTGAAGTGATGGTATCAAGTAAAATGTCTGCTTCAGGAAATTGGGCAAATTCTGTCAGAAGAAACCAATTGCCGTATTTACCATAGTTATTTTTTACTTATCGGAAACTGGATTTGAGGACAAAAATATTCCAATTTTTGCTTATTCAGCACAACTTTTGAGTAGTTTCTTTGCTATATTTGTATAGATAGCATGTGTAGAGTGTTTTCTGGACCCATTGAATCACTTTGTAATACTGAAATGTGTGTTGTCAGTGTGTGAAACCAATTTTACTCAGTAACCTTGAATTTTGTGGGTTGGCTGTGAATTTTTCCCATTATTGCATAACATTTGTTACGGTAAATAGCAAAACCAATCAGTTGTGTGAATCAGTGTTCGACTCAATGAGTAAGTGTCATTGCGTAAAACATGTATGCGGTTATTCGTATAAACATTATAACAGGGCATCAATAATGGACCAACGGAAATCATGGAATTGCTAAATCTTCTATGCTGGTTTGAGTGTCGTCGCGAAATACTAAATATGTCGCGACTCGCACTGTACTGACCCAATCAAGCGAAAACATATTTCGATTAAAGTTAATGAATAATTGTTATAATTAATACACAATCAGACAATTATCTCCTTCTATAGGAACCAGTCGACTGATGGATAATGTGACCGTAAACCAGTGCTGGTACAGCTTAGGAAACGTATGTCTGTGCCAAACATTTTATTATATTATTTGCATGCTCTACACATGCAGGTTAAATTTTCTGTGTGCGACTTGATGTGGGGGTGACATAGTGATTTCGAAAGTGAAAGTAGACGGTTCCGTCAAAAAAGGGGAAATAAATGATGGAAATAAACCCGCATGACCCCGAGTTTGGCATGGATCTAGAACCGGCTTAGGTCACTGACTCCAGGAATGGAAGTAACTACATTGATTTTGCCGCAGGTAATATGCGATTGTCATGTTTGTGTGAATGTGGGTCTATGGGAAATCAAATGGTTGATTGTTTCCTATATGAACATGATGAATAGTGGAAGCCGAAAGTGCGAAGGCATACAAATGAAATGGTAACCGAAGAAGGACTGGTACCCCGTTCGTGCCATTCCTGTAGTAGAGTTACAATATAAACCGGGTACAAGCCCAGCATTCGTAAACAATATGGTGGATTCTCCAGCCAGCAAGCTTTTTGACATTAGTCATATTCATAATAAATATTCTGTATAATACAGTAAATAATGTTAAGAGCAGACCGTGGCCGAGGGTAACACCCGGGACTGCCAAGCTGCCACGCTTTCTGAGATATTTTGTATTTCCTGCTATACTAGTCCTTTCGGATGGGACTTTAAAAGGCGATCCCGTGTATCAGGTTGTCCGGTTAGCGCAATCGGTAACGATCCTCATCAATGCGACCCCGGGTTCGATCCTCGGCAGGGGCAGTATGTGAGATGGTATGGTGGTCGCCAGATCGGACATGTGGGTTTCCTCCGGGTACTGCGATTTCCTCCCACATTAATGACCGCCCTCATCTGTGCCAACGAAAGCATTTATATAAGTGCTATCGCATTTGTTTCTAATCGTTGTAAACTAAATAAAGGTTTTATCTTTTTTATCAGATTTGAAGGAGAGTCTGGCCACGTTAACGAACCATATAGGACTATTCTAATAAGTGCTAGGCCCACCGGGCCGGTTTCCACTGTATCCACCTCCTTCCTTTCTCCCCTTCTTGGAAGACGACAAGCAATTTCATCAAGCCAGTGCCGTCGTTAAATCCAAGAATTTAAATTTACAGTAAATATCGAATGAGATGACTATTGAAGCATGGCGCGTTTCTCGTTGATGGAATGGTGAACAGTGCAGATCCCGCACAGGCTGTGTGGATGAACACGCTGATCTGGATCTGCACTGATCCACTAGTCACAAAACCCATACTCCCCATTGTTCCAGCCACAGCCACATCGTATGGTTTAAACTCATGGAAGAATACGACGGACGACCGTGACGGACAGACAAGGGTACCACTAAATCCCTCTCAAATATCGTGGTGGGGGAGACAACATCTTGTAAACTACTTTGAATATTGAATATACATATGAATCAAATTCTGCGCAAATATATTGGCTACTCAATGTATTTTATTTTATTAAAATCTTTCATGTATAATTGAAGTACATATATAGCATGCTAACAAACACAGTGACAAATACACGTAAGTCTATGGGATTTCAATGGGTGGGAAATTACTTTTGTCCACCTACTGTACATCCGATAGAGTACCGCCGGTATTTGTTGCTGGTTCCACAACGAACGATTGCCTATCGTTTACATATCATTTTGTCATCGTTTTCGTTTATGTAATTCTATTACGATTTTTGAGTTGACGAAAACATAATATTCTAATTAAAAACAACGAAAACGATGTCAAAACGATTCGTAGAAAGAAACGACATGAGTTGAAATAGTTGAATGGCGGATATTTAGACAAAAATATTGTTTTTGCTTCGCGTACATAAAAAACAATTGTTTGTATGTATATCGTTGTACAAAACTATCGTATCCAATGCATTTTCCATTTTTTTCATAGTTTTCGCTTGTGAACCTGCAACAAATATGCACTGTAATGTTCTACCTGTCAGCAACTAAGGGTCAGGACTATGATGTACGGGGTCAAGACTAAAATTACAGGTGCGCCTATACAATTGTACAGGTCCACCAGTAAAATACGCAGATGGCCCTATAAATTTACAGGTGAGGTAATAAATAGAAATGGAAATGATTCTGAAGTGCTGCCAAACCATTTTTATTGATAAAAATATAAGTTAAAAATAAAAAGAATACGAAAAAATTTAAATCAGCAGTGTAAGGGTTAAATTACCCTTCGCATGCTTCCACTTGGCCGCGGAAAGTTTATATCTGCCGATTTCCTGTTAAATACGTGATCCACAGCACGTGTCATTTGAGATATGCCGTGTTTGATTAATAACCGTTTTGAATAACAGGCAATGTATATCATGATCAGGAGCTACACTGGTCACAAATTCCATAAGCCCCATTTCTCCAGTCACAGTCACGTATTTGATACTGAGAGATCAGGGTGACCGAGACGTTTCACCCGAGTGGTACAGTGGAGCCTCTCTAAACCGGACAACAAGAAACCTGTGATCTAATTGTGATGTGTTTCTTGGTCATTTATCTCAGGTGATATAATAATGCCTGTTCGTGATCGCATAGCACACAACTATGGCTCGGAATAATAAAATGTCTGATTTACAGTGAAATCTCGCTAAACCGGCATTCATTACCGTTTTTATTATATAATATGTATATGAATTATAAATACATGTATTTCAATAAAAAGACATATGTTTTGTTACAGTTATTGGTCTGGCAGTCGCCTGACCTGCCTGACCTGTAGCCGATTTCACCAAAACTGCTAAGTATGCTTATCTTGCTAAGCACACTTTGAGGGAGAAATTTTCAATCTAAGGATACAATTATTATTTTTTATTATACTGAATTTACTACATTATCACAGCCATTTTGGCTGTGATAATGTAATAAATTCAGTATAATAATTCTGCATACTTTTAATCATCAAATATATGCAGTCGTTAGTTCTATATGGAATAATGCATTTCGGGAAATATAAATGATTACTCCCTCAAAGTATACTTTGCTAGATAAGTATGCTTAACAATGTTGGTGAAATCGGCTACTGGTCCGACGCCCCTGCAGAGTCTGCTTTATCACCCGGTCTCGTATTCACCAAACATCAATGAGACTTGGAACGTTCGACAGCGGAACCTCTTTAAACCGGACCCCGAGAACACATTTATTTCCTTCATTTGATTTGCGTCACTGACATTTATATATGATGTTATTGTCTGTTCATGATTGTAAAGTACACACACATGTTTTGGAGGGCTCATATTCCGGAATTGCAGTGGAACCTGTCTAACCCGGACTCGCTGTGAGTGATATGTGGCTGTGACTGGAGAAACGGGGCTTATGGGATTTGTCAGCTGATTTTGATCTACATTTCTTGTTACATACTGGACTATTTCGCCAATATGCCTGGCTTAGCATGGCCAGTTACTCCCCTTGTTATCGATGCAGTTTGCCTGCTTACCTGGTCAAGATTTTATATGGAAACATATAGCAATATTTTGGAAAATTGTCTATAACATCATTATTTTTTAAATGTCATCCTATTATAGCATCAGGCATCAATGTATAAAGTATTATCCTTCGTATGGTATAAATATGTATATAATAGAAAGTTGTTTTCCTATGTCCATTTAAGTTTGTATTCAAGAGATTTGCGCCTTATATGCTATATACAAAATATTGCGACAAAACAAAATCGTCTACATTTACCAAACTTTATAGCACACTTATCTATATTGTACATTCTTTTATAGCATATGACAATTTATATATTTTTTCCTTCTTTAATTTGATACTTAAATCTTAATGATAAGTGTATGCCTTCATATGTCCATTTTTATTTAAAAATCGAACTTTTCAAAATTCTCGCATTTTCCTGACTGTAAAATATACGCTAAGTCGTATACTTTATTGGACTACGGGTTTTAAATTATTTTTTTCTCTCTTATGTTCGTTTTAAATTACAAGTATACGTGTGCTTAAATGTGACAGTAACATGTTTCATATCTTGAAATCAAGATCAATGTCAATCAATAATTAATTAGTATTTGTCTCTTTTGGATAGACATATGGACGGACGAATAGAAACTCGTGGTGATTAACAAAACATTTGCTCACATTATTTGGTTCGTCGACATACGTTTTAATAAATAAATATTGAATAAGAATGTGTCTATTTTCAAACATTTCTATCCAAATAATAGTTTCAGTTTTTAATAATCTGTACCTTGAATTATGTATTTTAAATTGCTAATTAATCAATAAACTAATATAGGATCAGGTAGGACTACTTGACATTGGTTGTAAGTGAAACCAGTATAGAAATTTACAATCGATAACGGTGTTTGTACATCATTGAAATCTGATCAGTATCTACACTTGACGGATCGAAACTTGATGCTGTCTATCGATGATCTGTATTGATTAGCAGTGTGTGTTTTCTTTTTGGTTTGCCAACAAGACAGACCGGCTATGAGTCAGATAATGAAAATGCATTTGCACAGATGACTTTTCATCACCATTTCAACAAGGTGGTTTATACAAAAGAGAAGAGTATGAAAATTACATTCGACATGTCCAGTTATGAAACATAATTTAATATCGAATCCTTTCTCAATATCACACGCTGGTAGTCTTAATTAATGCTAGGTCTGGGATAATTGATCAATTAAACGCTATTTGATTAGGAGGAATGGTATTGCCTTGTCGTCCGGTTATCTGATAGGCCAGCTTCGTCCAACGTGTTCTTGACCCGATGAGCCCAGTTAACTTATCACATGAATCATATTAATCACATTAATCATGGCTTCTTCGACAACTTTACGTTTGCGATCTGAAGTTATTAATTACAAAACTCTTCACGAGGGTGAAACATTGCCAAGATAATATTTTCAACGAAATCGTTCTACAACTGCACATGTTGAGGTTCTGCCAGATACCTATACCGTGGAAAGAATTATCTCCAGAAAAGAAACAGAATCTGTAAGTATGGGTAATGATGAAATATATAGATACTACAGGGTGACCAAAACTGAAATGTAAATCCGAATATTTCTAAAAATAATTATGTTGTGTTCCGCATTGAAAATTCGCATTGATACGGTTCAAATGAGTGACCGCAACATAAACTTTTATGGAAGAATAAGAAAGAGATAACGGCATTTCCTCTAAAATCTATCAAAGACGTCAAAAAGCAAACATTCTCATTCTCATTTCATTTTTTTTATGATTTGTTAGCAAATGTATAAACTCAACGTGATAATAAAATTCTCAACGGTACATTTAGAAATGCCTATTCATTGGATGGAACACATTTTCTATTTCACATTAAAATTCACCAACTGCATTTGCGACCAATGCAGCCCCCGAGCCTAATCTGATCAGGGTCTATACTGTATCTCGACTTGCACATGTGTGATGTAATAAAACATGGGTATAACAGGCCTTTCCTTCACAATGTTATATGGAAGCAATTAACAGTTCTTGTGAAAATACACTAAAATGGAATGTTTAGTTGGTGTATGTCAGCCCAGCCAATTGAATATATTTCAATATATTTGGGATTACACACAGCATACTAATTTGCCTATTTTTTTTAACATACAGGGTCATTCTGTTTGAGGTTAAATTTGCATCGACTGTTTTATGGCAGGTCATCAAATCAGATGCTAGGCCTGCCGATCTATGCACATAATAATTCTCTAATTGGACACACGTGCACAGTTTCGTGATGTGACTACATTCTTAGACTTCAACGATTTTAGTAGCGATAAATACAATATATCTCATACGTGCCACCGTGGTTCGTAGAGGCTTCGGACTTTACTTTTTTTTTCATTTCTCCTAACAGTATATGTTCTGATCATTTATTTGAACCGTATCGTGGAGACTAAATAGATGAGACAAGTCACATGATCGTGTACCTTATAAGTTTGCACCGTACATTTTACAACAACAGTGATATTGTCGTAAATGACACGAAATTGTATGGAATTGTCAAAGTAAATACGGAATAGTACTCTGAAAGTTTACGGAAATAGTCAATTTTGTAATATTTTTACATTAAAGTCGCTGATATTATAAAACCTCAACGAGTGCAGATCCTTATCAGAATACGTGGATAAAGCTGTTATTTCACATTAAAATTCACCAACTGCATCTGCGACCAATGCAGCCCCCGAGCGGAATCTGATCAGGACCTATACTATATCAATGAATGTTATGAAGTGAAGGGTTAAAACCAACATTACAAATGCAATGCAATGCGAGATACAATTATATATCTGGTGTCCATAAATCATTGTTACTGTGTTGGAACCAATGCCTTATTGATCTCAAATTGCACATGTGTGATGTAATAACACATAGGTATAACAGGCCTTTTCTTCACAATGTTGTATGGAAGCAATTAACAGTTCTTGTGAAAAGACACTAAAATGGAATGTTTAGTTGGTGCATTTCAGCCCATCCAATTGAATATATTTCAGTATATTTGGGATTACACACAGCATACTAATTTGCCTATTTTTTCAACATACAGGGTCATTCTGTTTGAGGTTAAATTTGCATCGACTGTTTTATGGCAGCTCATAAAATCACATGCTCGGCCTGCCGATCTTATATGCACAATCTGGTGAAATACAATGGACATCCCTTACCGGAAATTCGTACAAAGTCCTCTACAAACATTTACCCGACAAGTTATGCTCCGTGATCAGCCACGACACACACGATTTTGTTGTGAAAATATGGCGTGATTTTTTACGAAATATACAAATTTATCAATTGTGATGACTGTGGTTTGACAATGAATAAATTATTTAACAACATTCATACGTGGGTGACAACGTTCGCCAGTTTATTCGCCATGGAAGATTAGGTTACGATAAAGTGGCACCATACATGCACTGTCTTTTATATCACATACCTAACTTTGTAAGTAAGTATGGAAGTCTCATACAATTCAGTGGTCAGGCAGTAGAAAAAATAAACGATGAAATAAAAAACATCCACCAAAGCAGATCGAATAAGAACAACCAGACATATGATGAACTTAGCACGCGGAAACGTCTTGAATTTCTCTACACGCAAGAATGCGAACGCTCCAAGGGCGCATCTATTAAACGCGACAGTATATACTGGAACGACGGTAAACGACAAACTTGTGCTAATAAACGGAGGCGTATTGAATGAATCAGAAATTGAGCATGCAAACATTAAATATGCTCAGGAAATCAAATCTCAAGAAACAAACATTGAAAATATGACAGAACACGAAATTAAAGACAAATTGAACGAAACAAATTGTGAAAACGAAATTACGTAAAAGGGAAAAGTTGATACAACTGCTGAGGAACAGCTGCTAGTTTGCATTACACATTATATCCAAGCAATGGGCCGTCCGCATTTCTATGTACCGGTTACGGGTCAGGGTGTGTACTTCCGTTTTGTTTCATTATGCCATTACTTATATAGAGGAGTTTACATGAGTGATTGTTTGATATGATATTTATTGAACGAGTTAACTGAGATAATAAAGCAACGAGGCTCTGCCGAATTGCTTATCAACTCAGTAAACGATTATGATAAATAATACACCATGGTAATACACTGACTCCCAGTGCCCATAATATGTAATACATTAACCTATATTACGTGTAATGTTTCCTTTCTTGTTTTATGTATAAATATTATGACCATATTATAATTAAATTTGCCATTCTCTTTGTGTGTTGTTAATGACTTTCAATATTAAATAAAATCGAAATTTGATATAAAATGCAGAATAATTGTCGAATTAAATTCAACATTTACTTTGCAAAGTATGTCAACTATCGATGTGTCGTCATTTATGGAAATACCACTATAAGGTTGTGTTTGCATGTAATGTGCTGGCACTGCGTTACACGGAAACATAGCCTTATTATCATATACCATATACCACCCGCAGATATTAATTATTCCCCACTAGGGCTGCATTATATACATGGGCAGTCAGACTAATTGATACCGATGGTTGTTGCGACCAGTGTAAACAATTTAGACTGATCATCTGTAAAGACAGATGAGGGCTTGCGCTGTTCGCAATTTTGAAAGTGAAATATCCACCACATGTATATAGGTATATAGGTGTGTGCACGCATTTTGTGGAGCTCCGTGTGTTTTTGGCATTTTTTGGAATTTTAAGTAATTGTGGATAAAACAATCACAACATACTCATTGGAACTAATATGTGATGTGAACACTAGTGTTAATTTGTGATATTTCTGGAATTCTGATGGGCAAAAAGACTGGTAAACGCAGAAACAGCAGTGATTCAAATTCAAATATAAACACAACCAAGGCGGCAAGACATGGCGGTTCGCCGGAGGCTACAACTTGTACGAATACAATAGTAAGTGACGTTTTGAGTAAAACTAACTCTGTATTACATGGTGACAACGACTCGGTTTATACGTCCTATATGAACATGTCGCAGCCTACAGTGTTTCCCCAGACCATATCTAGTATATCCAGTCAGCTGACGCCACAACAGGTCCAGGGCCACATTGTCCATCAGCAGCAGGTGCCCGTTTCCCCCGTACAGCCCGGCGCTCCCCACATCCCAGCCCAATACGGGTATGCCATTTCCGCGGTGCAAGGACCATCAAATGCGGATATTATGAACTGCTTATGTAAAATAGAAGCCCGTTTAGACAATGTTGATTGTAAAATGAAGACTTTAGTCAAAGTGGAACAGAAAATTGATGATTTCGACAAAGAGCTGAAGAAATTGTGGGTCTATGTGAAAGACAATATGGCGTCGAATAGTGAGAAAACCACGAAATTGGGTGAACAGGTGGAAAATGTCGAGTTAGCGGTGGGTTTTGCACAAGACAAAATCGTACATCTGGAAAAGGAGAACAGCCGATTAAAGGACAGCATGATTGACATGCACTCCCGATCCATGCGCGATAATCTAGTGTGGGGTGGCCTCGACGATGATCCCAGTGAAACACCTCAACAAACTGAGAGCAAAATTCGCCAGTTTATGTGTGACGTGCTAAAAATGGATAAGTCACGCGTTGACGAGATAATTTTCGAGCGCGTACACAGAACCGGAAGGATTACTGCAGATTATCCAAAACGCAAAATTATTAGCAAATTCACACGTCATCCCGATAAGGAAGAAGTCAGAAAGCTAAAGTCTCGCCTAGAGGGTACGCACTACTTCATTCACGAGCAGTTTCCGCCGGAGATTGTTGCCCAGCGACGTAAATTACTACCGCGATTAAAGGCTGCTAAATCCGAGGGTAAGCGAGCGTGGATTAGCTATACTACACTGTACATCGACGGCCAACCGGTACTGGATCCAGCGTAGCGGGGCGGAGAGGATGGCGTGAGTGTCCTAGTTTGGAACTGTAACGGATTATCGAGCGACAAACGAGCAAATGTGGAATTTGTAGATATTCTGTCAAGGCATGACATCATCATTTTTCGGAATCGTGGGCGGATGACAACACGGACGTGCAGCTTGAGGGCTATAAAACTTACAATTTCTACAGAAAGTTTAGGCATAGACATGCAAAGCGTAATAGTGGGGGTACAATGGTGTACATTAGAAACAGCATTTCAAATGGTGTGGCAATAGTGAAAAACAGACACGATACATTACTATGGTTACATTTAGACAGTCGTTTCTTTGAAACATCAGATGATATTTATTTGTGCGGTGTTTATATCTGGGGCGATGATTCGCCCGCAAACCAACACATTACCGATAATCTGTTCGATGTATTGCAAAACGATATAAACAATTATAGTCAATTAGGGTCAGTGTTTGTTGCAGGTGATTGCAATGGGAGGGTAGGGGTTAAACATGATCATGTGCTATTTGACACACACATTGTGGACATTGATGATGTAGACTATATTCCGGATACTCCACTATTACGGTCATCTAAGGACAAATCACACAATGGCCAGGGTACAAAACTCATTGATCTTTGCAAAAGCACGGGACTGAGAATTGCAAATGGTCGTTTGGGTCATGATCACATGATTGGTGAATTTACATATGCAAATAGGCAAGGGTCAACGGTAATTGATTATTTGTTGTTGAATGAAAAGGATTTTCATATTGTGAGCGATTTTGCTGTGAAACCATTCAACCAATTTTCCGACCATGCACCAATGGAATTTAAGCTGTGCTGTAAATCGAGGGCGACACAGCCGCGGGCAAATGTAAGCGATCATCTAAAATGGGACGACAATTGTAAAGCGGAATTGCGCAGACAAATTATATCGCGATTACCCGAGCTGAACCGAGTGACAAGAAACTGTAACACATCACGTGACGTGGAAAGCGTAAATCAGTCATTGAACGGGTTTGTACATATACTTCGAGAGGTAACGGATCCGCTCTTTCTAAAGCGACACGGCACTGACGGTCAGCCACGATATTCCAATACAAGCAAGCACACGGCCACCTGGTTTGACAATGAATGTGTATTATTGAAGCGGGCATATATACGTGCATTGAACGATTTCAATAGGCTCAAAACTAATGAACATAGGACAGCGATGTACGACTGTAAATGCATGTATAAACGGACTGTAAAACGCAAGCGAAGAAAATTCGAAATTAGTCACCGATCTAAAATAATTAAACTGAGGCATTCTAAACCTAAAGACTTCTGGAAACTGTTTAAGTCACGTAAAACGATCGCAAGTAATGATATTACGGTAGATAAATTTTTCGCACATTTTCGGGATATAGCGGAAGAAGTAAACGCGGTAAATAACCAGGAAGCAGACCGTTTCTGACAGGGCACATGATGATCTTGACATGCCGATTTCAATCGATGAAGTTCTAAAAGCAATTCGTTCACTTTCACGAAAAAAAGCAAATTCTGATGACTTTCTACTAAACGAGTATTTCTTAGAAACAGGAGATATAATTGCCGGTCACATTGTCGATATATTCAATATGGTGTACAATACGGGTCATTTCCCAGATATGTGGACAAAGGGGATTATCATTCCATTACACAAAAAGGGTAATGTAAACGAGGTAAATAATTACAGGGGAATCACGCTCGTAAGTTGTATGGCAAAGTTGTTCACGACCATTTTAAATAAACGATTGACAGAATGGACCGAGTCGAACAACATAATTACGGATGCGCAATTTGGTTTTCGCAAGGGTGGCTCTACGGTGGATGCAATTTTCGTGCTACATGAGTTGATCGAGAAAACATTGAACGAAAAAAACAGACTGTATTGCGCATTTGTAGATCTAAAAAAAGCATTTGATTCTGTAAACAGAAATGCTCTGTGGTTTAAGATGTACAAATGCGGAATAGGTGGCAAAATGCTACGCGTTGTTCGTTCAATGTATTTGACCGTTAAATCATGTATACGTCATTGCGGCACATACTTTTTTGAATACTCAATCGGACTGAGACAGGGTGAGGTCATGTCTCCTCTGATGTTTTCTATCTTCTTGGAAGATCTGGAACTATTTTTACAGGATCAGATGGGCAGCGGTTTAGAGATTAACGAATTGTCTTTGATATTACTACTGTTCGCAGATGACATGGTCATACTTGGTAAATCGCCTGAGGATTTACAGCAGAGCTTAAATTTGTTAAATGACTAATTGTGATAAGTGGGGCATAGAAGTAAATAGTGACAAAAACAAAGATAATGGTATTTAGAAAAAGAGGCCCTACTAGGGTTAATGAAGTATGGACATATAATGGTCGGGGCATTGAAGTTGTGAATGATTTCAGTTACTTATGAGTGGTATTTAATTATACTGGATCATTTGTATTGAACAACCAGGCACTGAGTGGAAAAGGTTTAAAGGCTATGAATGTGTTACTGATGAATGTTCGAAAACACAAGATTCCTCCGAAATGCCTGGGCCAGCTATTTGACGCCTTTGTCTCATCAACGCTAAATTATGCTTGTGAAGTTTGGGGGGGGTTTTAGTAAATCAAAAGAGCTTGAACTAATTCAGCTCAAATTCTGCAAGTCTGTTCTGGGTGTCAAGGCGTCAACTAGCAACGCATGCATTTATGGGGAACTGGCACGTTACCCATTGTATATACAGAGATACATACGAATTGTAAAATATTGGGGCAAGCTGATCCGTACTGACAATTGTATCTTACATAGCTTGTATATTGCTACTATGAGGGAAGCTGATGATGGTAAAACGAATTGGGTATCAAGGTTAAAAGACTTGTTATATAGATTCGGTTTTGGAGATGCTTGGTTAAATCAGCGAACAATTGAACATAGTGCGTTTGTATGCGTATTCAAACGACGTATACTAGACTGTTTCATACAAAAGAGGAGAGAAGATGTTGAGGCCAATAACGTAATGACGTTATATAAACATATAAAAGTGAATTTTGAATTTGAGAATTATTTAAGCATTGTGTACAATCATGAGCTAAGGAAGTACCTAACTAGAATACGTTTGGGCTCACATGGGCTGCGGATAGAGACAGGGAGATATGGTAGGAATCGCATAGAGCGCATTCAAAGAGTATGCACTATGTGCGATTCAGGAGACATCGAAGACGCCTATCATTTTATTATCATATGTCCGTCTCTCACACACATTAGACCGCAGTATATTGGTTCATTCTACAGGTTGAGACCAAGCGTATTCAAGTTTACGTCGCTATTAGCTACACATCACAAAAGAACGGTCGTAAATTTGTGTAAATATTTAAAAGAATCATTTGAGTACAGAAAATCAGCCATTCTCTAATGTTAATGTGTTCACTCTTGGAATACTATCTACTATTTTGTATATACATGTATTTGTTTATATGACGAGAAACTTGTATGAGTTTAAGTCAATAAATTCTATTCTATTCTATATAATAAACAATGTTAATCCTGATTAGTATGCATGAGTGTTCTAGCGGATCATGAGTCAGCTGGTCACACGTTCCATAAATCCCATTGTTGTCACTGATAGCGCTACCAGACGAATGTATCATAGCCTACCCCGGGGCATATTCTGGCCTCGGCTATTTTATCCCTCTCTAGTCCAGATTAGACCCCGCTTATTTGTGTCCGAATAAGTCTGAACTTCAATATCCAGATTTTATTTCAATAGTAAATCAAACAAGGCTTTCGCACCGAGGTGTTAAACAGCTCAGGACATTGTCTATCAGGTATAAGGTCACCTGGCGAAACTGCACACCAGGTATAGAAGGTCTTCGAACCAATTCCCACCCTTAACTATAAGCTTCATTCAAAGTGTGCACATAATTCAAATGCAATTTGAAGATATATATTTTCTGAAGAATAAATAAGAAACAGTTTGATAAACTGTAGTTTATTTTCTCTCTGAGCATGCACATCTTTCATCAAAGCTATATTATATATTTTTACAATCGAAAATATTTGTCTCAAATATCGCATATTAGCTAATTCACAGTATTGGAATATTGACAAGCACACATATGATGTCTGTAAAACTGACCACAACCGACGGACACTAGTGGTCAATTTCGCAGGCAATACTGTATTAATTACTCCTATATTGCTTCGCGATGAACGGGAGACAACTGATGTAATCACTTTTCCCATACCTGGAAAAGAGGCGTAACTCTTGCTATCAGCACAAAATAGTTGCACATGGATGCATGACGGGTGTATATTGGTGGAATAGTGTAGGTCTTGATCAGACTATGCGGAAGCACATCTGGATCTACACTGATCGCAAATTCCCATACGCCCATGTATTCAGTATCAGTCTCACATATGAGACACGCCATGCGATTTTGTACCTTCAGACATCTGCGTAATTTCATGAAATACGTTTACAAAATTAACAATATTTTCAGTAAATGGCGTAAAAATTTGACAAAATGTTCAGAGTATTCGCATGTACTCTGAAATTTTATCAATTTTTGACTTTATTTATGAAAAATACTGTAAATTTCGTAAACGTATTTAAGTTACGCAGATGTCCGAAGGTACAAACTCACATGGCGTGTCTCATATATGTTTCGAGCTCGACGAAGAAATCCAATTTACCACACTGAGACAGATTAAAACACATATCTAACATATATCATCTGAAACAAACACATAAGCACAGCGTCATACAGCATCATACACCGAAACTGTACAGACCACCAAACATAGAGGCCTCATTTAAATACTTATTACATTAATTCATGTTCATTATTAAAAGCAAGAAATTCTTGCCGCCGCCATGACGCAAAATCAAAACAATAGACCACGTGATCCCACACCGTGTGTATAGTACATGTACATGTATACACAACTTTAATTAAAAGAGCATTGATTTCTGAAATTAAAATATCATGGTAAATTTTACCAACGTGTTACCTAGAACGAATTTTAGACCGCATGACGCTAACGTAAATATTTTGGCGGAAATGTTCATGCGACATACATAAATGTATACCTATGAGTAGTACTGTTATTTTGCTAAAATAAGCTACTTACAACATACGTGTAAGAGTGCAAAATCAGAGATATATATATGATTATAATTTCTGCAATGTACTCAGTAATTCCGATGAGCTTTGCTTCCACCTACATTTTTCAGTATATCTCCGCAGATATTCTCATTAAATTATATACAGCCACTTATTTATAATATAACCAGCTCTAATGAATTGAGCAACTGTAAGTTTTGTCGAAATAAAGTTATCAGGATCGCGATACCGATATATGATGTGAAATTTCCCCAGGTATCGGCTAATCAGCACTTCTTATTATAAATGTACAGGTTTGAAAACTATTATGTGATGATTGGATTGATCGGAAAATTAACATCTAACAATCAATTCCAGTTTGTTATCGGTCAGTTAAGGCGTCACCGCCGTAGAACCTGCAGGAAAAATCCATTTCCTCACATTCATCTCGACTCGACTCAGCGATTTGAATACGTTCTCCAGCTGATTCCTTTACCATATTATGTATTACCATAGTCACCGTTCAGGTTAGAGTGGCACCCGGAATACCACCAGGCTCCTGTATAAAGTGTAGCGCAGTTAGACGAAGAAATATTGTTGTCCATATCCTTCATGGAAAACGAGCAACCATTGTGCCCAGACAGACTATCTCCGGCGTCGCCATGGTAGCCATACACCGTCAGTTTATACTTCGCGACGGCGTCTCCAACCTCGAATTTATTGTATGCGGCGTACTTCTGTTCTTGTCCATCGTGGCCCGTCATGTCAACGCGCAGTTGGTACCGCTCCTGTGACGTGAATTTGTTCGTTAACGAGCCAAAAGTTAGTTGCCAGATCTCCGAACCCTCTTTCGTATTCCACACATGTCTTATAGAAGTCGGAAGCGAAGATCCGCCTCTGGATGACCGTCCACCCTCCGCCGTCAGTTTCCATATCGCATCGAACCCGGAACCCGTGCGTACCCCTCGGATATATCGTATAGATACCAGTCTCAGTGTGTCCCCATCGCTTAATGTCAGAGCAGTCGCGTGGTTGCCCGTGAAGATCAAGCGTCCCTAAAAATTCTTTAAATCGCGACTAATATGCATCCAGAAGTTTGTTAGAAATGTTTTTTAGAAACAAATAGTTCTCAAAATTCAGTAAAAGACTCATATGAGACGAGCCAGGTGGTTTTGTACCCAAGAAGATGTGCGATTTTTCATGATAAATATTAGCAAATTGGCTAAGTTGACTAATTTTTCATAGCAAATGCGAAATTCCACTCAGATTTGCGCTGAACATTTTGTCAACTTTCGACGTCACTTATGGAAAATATCATAAATGTTGTGAACCGATTCTTATTTACAACATCACATGACTTCTGTCACTTGTCTGATTTTATTGTGAAACAAGAACCAGTCTTCCTACACGGGCTGGAATGGAGACGGAGTAGATGGCGAAGGTGTCTTCTTTGAGGCGGATGCACTTTCCATTATATCGAAATACAATATAGTATACAGTATAGGTGTTCGTACAACAACATCGGCGGGTTTTAAGTTGAACAAACAGTATGTTGTTTGTAATTCACCTTGCTCAATTAACCCTTTCAACACAACAGTCCTCTATAGCGCTGTTTGGAAACTGTGTAGATCCAGTGAAGCCGGCTCGCAACCAGCCGTCTCAACAGGATCTGCACTTTTTGCAAGTAATTTTCCTATTTTTGATAAACAAAAACACCGTGTTTTAATAAATGTACAAGTCTGAAAACAATTATGTGATGATTAGATTGGTCGGAAAATTAACATATACAAACAATTCCAGTTGGATAAGGGTTAAGGCGTCACATCCGTAGAACATGGAGGAAACATCCATTTCCTCACCATCATCTCGACTCGACTCAGTGACTTGTAGTACGTTGTATACGTGTACCAGGTGATTCCTTTAGCATATTTCGTATTACCATAGTCGCCGTTCAGGTTAGAAGCGTGACATGCTTCATACCACCAGGCTCCTATATAAACACTAGCGCAGTTAGACGACGAATTATCGTTGTCCCTATCCTTCGTGGAAAACGAGTAACCATTGCTTCGAGACAGACTATCTCCCGCGTCGCCATGGTAGCCATACACCGTCAGGTTATACTTCGCGGTGGCGTCTCCAACCTCGAATTTATTGTATGCGGCGTACTTCTGTTCTTGTCCATCGGGGCCCGTCATGTCAACGCGCAGTTCGTACCGCTCCTGTGACGTGATAGCGTGAATTTGTTCGTTACCGAGCCAAAAGTTAGTTGCCAGATCTCCGAACCCTCTTTCGTATTCCACCCATGTCTTATAGAAGTCGGAAGCGGAAATCCGCTTCTGGATGACCGTCCACCCTCCGCCGTCAGTTTCCATATCGCATCGAACCCGGAACCCGTGCGTACCCCTCGGATATATCGTATAGATACCAGTCTCAGTTTGTCCCAATCGCTTAATGTCAGAGCAGTCGCCTGGTTGCGCCTGAAGATCAAGCGTCCCTAAGAATTCTTTAATTCGCGACTCATATTCATCCAAAATTTTGTTAGAAATGTTTGTAAACAGCTGTTTTACGTGCTCGGCCTGCAGTTCTGTGGACACCTGGATGTTACCGTCGGATGCAGGCGGACAACCCTTGTTGATACTGATGACGGGATTACAGTAACACCCCTCCTGATCTGCTGCTGTAACGTACACCCCGGCACATACACAAACCACGAGCAGTAACTGAATATATCCCATGTTTAGCTTTCTCACCACAGATGTCCTGTTGTGATGCGGCAAAATAGATCGACTGCCAAGACGCTGTCCGCTTTTCGAATGCGTCGTAATATCGTGCATACGTATATAGCACGGCGTTCAGTGTTCATGGTCTCCTCCACTAATCAAATTTGACCACGATTTGACTGGCTCAGACACCAGGAAGATTTGAACTGCCTAGACGGTTCAATTGAGTGGTAACGACATACACTTTTGATAAGAAATGAGAAAACATGCATACACAAATTGATTGCATTTTAGGAAAGTTGTAGTAACTGTTGCGAACTCTAACTCCAATCTACTCCAGATGGTACGGGAGTAGATTTCAACAGTTACTGTTCGCAACTAGGAAAGTTTACGACAAAGTATGTTCCATTTTCAATTGAGAATCCACGCCCAAAACAAAAATGGCAGGCCAATGACCGTTGGCCCATTTGTTTCCGAATTTACTAATATCTGCCATACAGTCGAAATATATGAATTAAATGAAGGAGACAGTGAGGCGGTTAATTTAACCTAGCTAGTTCATTCTCCTATCGCACGAAGCCGGTATGTAAGATCGTTAAAAAGGCTGAGTGTGAGTGCATGTGATATATGGAGGCTCAGCCGTAACAGTGTTATCCTGTATGATGATGATATTTGACGGTTGGTCAGAGCAAAACATATGATCGATATTGAGCTATGCAAAGTATGATATGTTTTCAGGCCCAGTTACTGTCGTTTCGCGGCTTATCGTTATATACGAGATGCTATTATTCGAGTTCAGGTACGGCGTTTATCTGTTGTTATTTGGTTAGATGACAATGTGTTTCACATATTCTGCAGACGACATAAAAAAAGAAGATAAAACACGGCGGTACTCTAGTTTGTTCTAGTGGTCCTCGTGTTATTCGAGTGGCTACTCGGAAGTTACAACGAAAAACGCCCATTAATAATACCACACTTCCTAGTTAGGCAGAGATGACTGGTCGTGACAAAAATGATTTGCTCTTACTGAATTTCCGATCAGTGCAGCATTAAATCGGCCTGCATATTCAGTTCAGGACGTGAAATGTTCGTCATCGACAGCTATTCATGATGCATAATATAATGAAATAGTAAACCCATATCAAGTTGCAAGAGTCTGTACGTTGATCAGCGTTTATACTGGTCACAAACTAAGTAGCCTAAAACACCTTTTGTTGCGTCGCAATATTTTACGATTCACGACAGATTCCCGATATTTTATGGGCGCCGTAAACAAAATCGTTTGAGCTCCACCAATGCCCCACTGTTTCGAGTGACATCACAACCACCTGCGACATTACTTATGTGCGCCAATATTTATAGTAAATACTGGATCTTTTGATAATACTTGAAATAAAGATAGTTTTGTAAAGACATTTAAATAAAATTTATTTAATTCCACATCATAACTTTAGTCTGTGAATAAATTGAATAAATACTATTATCATCTAAAACATGGATACACTCTATTATGCTTCGTTATTTCCTAAATTCCACGGGTACAGTAGTCGACAAAATACCTAAATCGCAAGATGCGATGGCTCGAAAGATGCGATCACTCGAACAAAATGCAATTATTATTCAGCTGTGTTCCAATTTAATTATTCTCCGTCCGTATGATATAAGATTTCGCAAGTTAATTTTTTTGTTGTTCAGTAAAAATAAGTAATTTGTATGAATGGTTACTTGAACTTCACGTTACTTCAATTAATTATTCTATAAATTCAGGTATCTTCAAATTTATTTATGATCGGTCGGTATGATATGAGATTTCGCAAGTTAAATTTTTTAGCCGTAAGCAAAAGTAAGTAATTTTTAGGAATGCTAACATGAAATTGTAGTTAATTCAGCTCTATTCCAATTTAATTTTGTCGGTCATCAAAAATAAGTAATTTTTAGGAATGCTAACTTGAAATTCAAGTCAATGAATTATTTGGATTATTATGTTATATGTCACATCAGAGACATAAGTAATATGTGTTTCTGGTCACATTAATAGTAAGAGCCACATACCACATGACACATATCCCGTGTACTGTACGCAATTGGTTTTGTGTCTATCTTTTAAATTAATAAAGAAAAAAAAAATGGATGGATGGATGTGCATTCACCTCTCTCCGATAATTACGCCGATTTTCACCATTACGCCGCATTTTCACCGTTATCCAAATAATCGACCATTACGCCATTTAGTGACTCCGTGCATTTCCATGCCTCCGATAACCGTAGGCTAAATCGATCAGCCAATGGTAACTAGGCTTTGAGATCGATTAACCAATCGTAACCCGGGTTGTGACGGATGCACAAAACATATTTTAAGCGATCAGCCAATGATAACTAGGCTTTGTGATCACTTAACCAATCGTATCTCGGGTTGTGACGGGTAGCAGAAACCACTGTTTAGGCCGATTTCGTAAATTAACTACCGATTACGACCTCAAACGGCAGTTTTTGGCCAAATGCACAATAATTGGTCAAACTGGGGTTTGGGAGCCGAAACACATGGTTTAGGCTCTCAACATGCTCAAACTGGGGTTTAGTGAATTATTGTGCATTTGGGCGAGCCTAAACTAGGGTTTGGGCAGTCTAAACTGGGATTTGAGCTCAAACTGTGGTTTAAGCTATCAGTAAACCTAGTTTGAGAGTCTAAACGGTGGTTTCTGCCGCCAAGTGCACAATAATTGCTCAAACCAGGGTTTAAGAAAACTTCCGTTTGGGATCACGATTGGGAGTTTTTTTCTTAAACTGTGGTTTGGGTCCAAACTAGGGTTTATGCTTGTTATTGGATTACGACCTCAAACGGCAGTTTCTGGCCAAATGCACAATAATTGCTCAAACTAAACCATGGTTTAGACTCTCAAACTGGGGTTTAGTGAATTATTGTGCATTTGGCGAGCCCAAACTAGGGTTTGAGGAGTCTAAACTAGGGTTTAAGCTCCAAACCATGGTTTAAGGAATTATTGTGCATTTGGCTTGCCA
>CM055268.1:81538190-81607507 GCA_029237695.1 Conchocele bisecta
GCATTTGGCTTGCCATATACGTGTATGAGTCTGATCTGGGCTTACACTGTTCATTAATCATTATGAAGCCTGCACTATAGGTATGCGGAGAAAACAACCACACAGTCGTAACAATTAGTTAAATCACGTAAATAATTACAGATGACCGATGTACTCGATATATATATTCTCAGGCTAGCGAACTTGTTTTAAGTTAATATCTCGGGCAATATACATGTAGCCTAATGCAAAACAGCGATTGAAACCAGTGTATACCCAGATCAAGCTGCGCATCCGCACATTCTGAACGGGGTATACACTGGTTGTACAAATATAGTTCAAGGTTTAGTTTGTAGTAAACAATTCGCGATAATTCTGCTTAGTTCCCTATAAATAAAATCAACACATTTCCATTTATTGACAATTTTATCATTTGTGACACTTTCACCAATATTAGTTTCGATAATCGGTATAAATCCCGTTAATATTGCCCTGAAATCAAGAGAAAACATGCAACGATACAAATATCTACAACCAGTGTAAGTAATCTTGCAAACTAACGTAGTCTGACCAACACTTATGATTCGCGCGTACATATATAAAGGGAATTACATTAATTAATTCTAGCCAAATCAAGTTAAGATGAAATTATATTAAGTATTTGCAAGTTGCAATTATTGAGATAATCAAATGAGACAAAGTCTATGCTGAAATTACAAATCCGTAGAAAATGTTGGTTACTTTGTTCAATAATAGTTTTACCGACAACACGGTCATGCCTCGGTCAACATATAAGCTTTTAGAGCGACCGTAAGAAGGTGCCCGTTTCAACGAATATCACGGAAATTGCCGAAGATTTCCGTGATACGCTAATTGGAAAATGAAAACAAATGGTGTCATTATTATTATCTAAAAAGGACCAAAATAATATTAACTTAGAAACATAATTTTGATATCAATAGATAGAAAAACGTATGAGCTAATTGAAAATACCTGTGCATTTTTTGTAACTATTATTATAAAAACAGATTTTGCAATTTTCCCAACGAAAATTGAGAAGAAAAATGTAAATTTGCTATATAAATCATTTAAATCATATAAAAACTACCGACTATGTTTAAAGCTAAAAAGGACCAAAATATTTTAAAAACACGATCGAAAAATCATCATAAAGTACAATAATTGAAGTGTAAAATGTGACTTGTGCATTTCAATCGGTTGTGTAGTTTAAAAGTTACGTAAGAAAAGGTAATAGTCTCCTATATAATTCCATATAAAAATCGTCGCTACTGATGCAGACTTTCTACAGGTAAGGTGGCCGCGAAAGTTGGATATGATCATTTTATGACGAGTGTATAGATCGAATAATTAGCATATCACAGTACATTCCTATTACTTATGGTTGAACGGGTTTAATATATTGGATTCTATACTTGACAAAAAAGAAACGAATATATCGTGAATATGGAAATTGAAAGGTATGTCGCACAAATAGTAACAGATGATTGACCGTATAGTTTATACCAGAATGTAATTCTCGGGTCAAATGTTTGCTAAAAGCTAACTTTCACATGTTTTGGCATGTTTATGTTACAGAGCACACAATTAATATGTATAATGACTTATCATTGACGCGGGAGTATAATATGTATAATATCATATAACTGGGTCAATTTAAATTTCAAAAAGGCCACATAGAAACAAACAATATCATCGTGTTCATACGAAATGTTCGAAATATACTAACCATCGACATCCCATGGTATCTATCCCATAATAAATGCATCGTTATTGCTCTATAAAGTATCCATAAAAACATATTTCAAAATGGCCGCTTAGAAACAATCAGTATCATTTTATTCATACAAAATACATTGACATATATCACTGAACTATCGACATCCCTGACATCCGTCCCATGATATATGCATCGTAGTGGTCTTTTCATATGATATTGGATTCATATCCAACTTTCGCGGCCATCGTACCTAGAACAAATCCATAGTTGACCACATGGTCAATTTCAGCTGACCAATACGTGATGGTCAGTCGGCAATTTCCGTGATAACGGCTTTTTCCGTAATCTCTCGGAAATCTACAGGTGTCACGTGATGTACGTAATTTTATCGATATGTAAATCGATAATCCATGTACATGTAGTGTGGCGATTCAACCATTGACCACTGTGATATTATTTCTAACCATATCAAATAAAGATGAAATTATATTAAGTATTGCAAATTGCAATTATGTCAAAGATAATCAAATACGAGAAAGTCTATGCTGAGATTACAAATTCTGTTTAGTTTGCAGAAAATAATTCTACCCTGGTTGTACAAATAAAGTTCAAGGAAGTTTAGTTTGCAGTAATAATCGTTAAATCGCGTAAATAATTACAGATGACCGATGTACTGGTTATATATATTCTCAGACTGGCGAACTTTTTTTAACTTAATATTTCGGGCAATATACATGTAGCCTAATGCAAAACAGCTATTGAAACGAGTGTATACCCAAATCAAGCTGCGCATCCGCACATTCTGAACGGGGTCTACCCTGGTTGTACAAATATAATTCAATGAGGTTTAGTTTAGTTTGCAGTAAGTAATTCGCGATGATTCTGCTTAATTCCCTGGAAATAAAAACAACACATTTCCATTTATTGACAATTTTATAATTTGTGACACTTTCACCAATACTAGTTTCGATAATCGGTGGAAATCAATTTCATCAACATATACATTGCATATACATGTTTTAACTTCTGCCGTAAATTTAAACACAGACGGGCGCGGAGAAACAGCGGAGGCATTGTGATGTATTGCAAAAACATAATTACGAACGGTGTTACTGTGATAAGAAACCATTACGATACTATAATATTGTGGTTAAAATTGGGCGCTGAGTATTTCGGAAATGCGAACGACATATATGTGTGTGGTGTTTATCTATGGGGCGACGAATCACCAGCCAGGAACGTCGTAGATGCAGATCTATACCAGACATTGCAAAATGATATATATGACTTTGACAGTTTGTGAACCGTTATTGTTGCCGGGGACTTCAATGCAAGAATATCGTGTAAACCAGATTATATTATTTTGGATAAGCGCGTGTGCGAAATAGACGACGATGGTTATATCCCGGATTCGCCGATAGCCCGAATTTCACAAGACACTATTTCCAATGCGCAGGGCATCAAACTTACTGACCTGTGCAAAGCGACATCGCTGCGACTGGCCAATGGACGCCTATGTGAGGATCACATGACGGGAGCGTATACATACTTTAATCGCCAGGGGTGCAATGTGATTGACAACCTATTATTGAAAGAAATTGACTTTCGATCAGTGAGTGATTTTCGGGTAGAATGTTTCAATGAATTTAGTGACCATGCCCCACTGACGTTTACGGTACACGGTGTCCAGTCGGCGTGTGTAAATATTTCTAGGAAAGAAACGAAGTATAAGTGGTGTGAAAATAAAAGGGACCGGTTTCGAAGTGGCCTTATAAATAAGTTACCAACTCTGAACAGAATCACTTCAAATATAAATTCCGAAATATATAACTCCCAGACTGTGAATAAAACCATATCTGAATTTACGGGTGTATTGCGCGGTGTCGCCGATCAACTGTTCAGTAAGCAAAGTACTAAAAGTACTAGTACAACATCAAAATACGCGGCAGAAAGACACAGATGGTTCGATGCGGAATGCGCAACAGCGAAGCGGCAGTATAAGCATGCGTTGTCGGTATTCAATGTTGATAGAACCCGTGCAAATAGACACATATTGTGCAATGTGAGGCATAGTTATAAACTCATTGTCCGAAAGAAAAAGAGAAGATACCAGTTCGACAAATCGAAAGAAATTGAGAAAATGAAAAATAAAAAACCACGTGACTTTTGGAAACATTTTTCAAAACGAAAAATTAATAGTGCACACGATATACCGGTAAACGACTTCCACTCGTACTTTAAGAATCTGTCAATGGAAATTAACAGTACTGAAATGGATGAAGCAGAGCTATTTAACAAACAACTATCATGATTTCGACAACCATGATGCAACTTTTGAGGAACTTGACCGACCAATATCTATACCGGAATCCGGAAGTTGAACCGACAGAAGGCCGAGGCCGGAGACCATTTACTAAATGAGTACTTTCTGGAAGCAGGGGATATAATTGCATCGCATTTAACGGACATATTTAACCTTGTGTTTAATATGGGCTTTCCCGGACGCATGGCAGAAGGCTTTATCGTCCCGCTGTATAAAAACAAGGGAGACACAAAAGACACAAACAATTATCGCGGTATTACCCTTGTGAGCTGTCTGGGCAAGTTGTTTTGTTCACCAGTGTGCTTAATAATCGCGTGAGTGAATGGTGTGAATCACATAATGTAATTTCGGATGCACAATTCGGTTTTCAGAAAGGGGAAATCCACCGTGATACAGTATTTATTGAGCTCAGTGATTGAAAAAATAATAAACAGTAAACAACGTCTTTATACCGCATTTATAGACTTGCGAAAAGCATTTGACTTGGTATACAGAAATGCATTGTGGCTAAAACTACACGGGCTTGGAATTAACGGTAAAATGTTACGCATTATACGCGGAATTTACAAAACGGTGAAGTCGTGCGTGAAACATCATGGACAATATTCAGACTTTTTTGACATCACGATCGGATTACGTCAAGGGGAGATAATGTCCCCGATACTATTCGCCCTGTTTATCGAGGATCTGCAGCTGTATCTACAAGACAACATAGACAGCGGACTGACACTACAAGATATAACCGTCATATTGCTACTATTCGCAGACGATATGGTACTGCTCGCAAAATCCCCAAATGAGCTCCAATGCAGCCTAAACAAAATTCACGAATATTGTATAAAATGGGGGCTTGAAGTAAATACGTCCAAAACGAAGATTGTGGTGTTTCGTAAAAGAGGCAGATTGCTAGCTGACGAACAGTGGTATTATAACGGTCAAGTGTTAGAAGTTACAGACGATTTCAACTATCTCAGGGTGGTGTTCAACTATACAGGGTCGTTCGCGCTAAATCAACAGACGTTATCGGGAAAGGCGCTGAAAGCTATGAACATATTACTAGCAAATACAAGACAATATGATTTCAACCCAAAGACGATGTGCCAACTGTTCGACGCGTTCGTATCCGCAATTCTCTCCTATGGATGTGAAGTGTGGGGCCATACAAAATCGAAAGAGATGAGCGAATTCATCTCAAGTTTTGTAAAACTATTCTGGGCGTGAAAATATCGACGAGTAATGTAGGCGTTTATGGTGAACTCTGTCGTTATCCATTGTACATTAATATATATACAAGAATCATAAAGTACTGGTTTAAGCTGATTAAAACGGATAACTGTATTTTGAAAGTGGTATACAATGGTACTCTATTAGATTGTACACGCGGGGTTAACAATTGGGCAACTAAAGTGAAGTGCTTATTAGATAATTTAGGTTTCACATATGTATGGAATGACCCTCACTGTGTTTCAGAAAATGCATTCATACCGCAGTTTAAACAAGCGTTGTTTGATTGTTTCGTGCAAAAATGGTATGCCGATGTACAAAGTAATAGAGTACAGACATTGTACAAGTACATACAACCAGATTTTCAGTATTCGTGTTATTTGGACAAAGTTCGGAGCAGGTGGCTCAGAACTTCAATTAGCAAACTTGTGTTATTATCACATACGTTACGTATAGAGACTGGAAGATATGGACCAAACCGAATAGAGAGACATGAACGCGTGTGCCAGCTGTGCAATACAAACGATTTAGAGGACGAGTACCATTTTGTGTTCAAATGTCCTGTTTATGAGAACATTAGACGGTCCTATATTAAACGGTACTACCTCAATCACACAAGTGTACATATACTTGTATTATTATTGCAGTCGACTAACAGAAAAGAATTGATCAATCTATGTAAATTTTTATCTGAATCATTTGCAATAAGAAAACGTCTAATCATGCAAATTGCATAGTAAACGATTATAGGTTAGAGTGTGATATGCTATGACAAAATACGCCTAAATAGTTGTCGGCAGTGTAGCTCATAGTTGGATAATACTCTCATACACCATGTCCACCCCCAATATCGATACCACAGACCGTTGAAGTCACATATAGAGTTGCGAGGCGTGTCCTGACAAAATGGGACCTGCTCCTGATCAGTCTACATCCTTGACAGTGTGAATACGCAGGCTGGCCGGGATGTATGCTGGTCGCGGTTGTGGCATGGCCCACTTTGTCAGAATACAACTCGCATTAAGTATACATTGCATGTATCTACCAAATAAGTGCTGGTCATTGTATATACCTATTCAACAGTGACAGTTATCAGAACAGAAAAAATTCACCCTCTAGAACAGTATTTACCTTGCAATCCATCTCAGCTCATATTCACTCATACCTATCATGTATTATATTGATTGTATTTTGTTTCATGACGAGGAACTGTATTCAGTTTAAGTCAAATAAAACATTCTTCTTCTTCTTCTATATATGGATAAATGACTAACAACATCGATGGTATCCCGAGGATTTTAATTTTAACGTTGAAATAAAACATTATCAGGTAAATATATGTTATGTGAGATTTGCAAACAGGGCACGTTTTCTCGTGCACCTGTCCCGGAGAAGCGTAATATTTATTTGTTTAGCTGACAATATACAAGGCTGTACACAGGCCAAAAATTGGACGCTGATGTGTATATGTGATTTACCTCAAGATAAACTGGATTAGTTTTTACTGATATTCAGTTTATCTTGATGTTTATCTTAAGGTATATCATTTAAAATATACAAATATTATTTAAAGAAGTACCGATATGATATATTTAAATCCCGTTAATATTGCCCTGAATTTAACGTAATAAAACAATATAGGATAGTTTATCAAGAGAAACGAGCGATATACAGATTTTCAGCCAGCATAGATAATTTCATACTGAATAGTTCACCAACATTTATAACGTAGACAAAAAAAGTAAATTATAATTACCATGTTACCGATAATTATTTATAGCTGTGTACTGAACACAGAAGAACAAGTGAAAATTATATAAATTATAAATATTGATAATTACATAATTGCGAAAAATATTGTATTATGCTCCATAAAGGACCTTAGGTACACAATGAGCTGTAATAAATAAACACAAATGTATGCATGTATGCTGTTTTGTAATCACTGTAATGTACATGAACGAACACGAGTCTGATCAGTGTTTGCACTGTTCGCTGTGAAGTCTTACACAGCCGCGAGTGGGGCTGTAGCAGAATCCTGGGACAAATTATGCAATACTGTGTCCCAGTACAATCTGATCAGGGCTTGTACTGTACGTTATTTAGTCTGTACTGGGACTCGATATTCTATAATTTGTCACAGTCTGTTCTACTAGTGTACATATTAAAGTATGATCAGAACGGATGAATGTCAACCACAATATAATCTCCTTCATTTATAATGTTGTAGCTAACATTAGAACGTGGTCTGAGAGATGAAGCCATGCCTGCTACCATATATCGTATGTCTGTATGAAGATACAGACGTGTGAAGAATTGTCTCTTAATTGAGTAGTCTTGTCGGCATCTAAAAAAACACAAATCGCAGTTTGCACGGCAGTTACTAATTAACTGCTTTTAATTGGCAACCATGACGTTAGTTTCGGATTAGCGGTGTAATCTGTTAGATAATCAGCAGTGTTTGAAATGAGCGATTAACATTTCGGTCACAAACACATTCGTCTCCAATTATTAGCTTCAAAGTATGTGAAAATCAAAGTCTAATTTGGTTACTTTGTTCACAAATACTTTTACTGACAACACGGTCATGCCTCGGGTAACATACAATCGTCCCACCGCCGCTAAGCACCGTAAGCAGGTACCCGTTTCAACGAATAACACGGAAATTGCCGAAGATTTCCGTGATACGCTAACTGGAAAATGAAAACAGATGGTGTCATTATTATTATCTACAAAGGACCAAAATAATATTAACTTAGAAACATAATTTTTATATCAATAGATAGAAAAATGAATGAGCTAATTGAAAATACCTGTGCATTTGTTGTCACTATTCTTATAAAAAGAGATTTTGCAATTTTCCCAACGAAAATCGAGAGAAAAAAATCACAATTTGCTATATAAATCATATAAAAACTACCGACTATGTTTAAAGCTAAAAAGGACCAAAATATTGTTATTTTAAAAACACGATCGCAACATCATCATAAAGTACAATAATTGAAGTGTAAAATGTGACTTGTGCATTTTTAATCGGTTGTGTAGTTTAAAAGTTACGTAAGAAATGGTAATAGTCTCCTATATAATTACATATAAAACTCGCCGCTACTGATGCAGACTTTCTACAGGTAAGGTGGCCGCGAAAGTTGGATATGATCCATCAGAAAAAATGGACAGTAATTACTGTAGGTGATGCAAAAGGCTGAAAATCCTTTGGCACATTATTTTTGTCGCACCTATTTCAGCAGATGGCCTGACTTTAATCGCCGCTTTTTCCGTCGTCTGTCGTCGTCGTCGTTGTCGCCCGCGTCGTCGTCGTCGTCGTCGTCGTCGTCGTCGTCGAATATTAAAAAAGTTTGTACAAGCTTCGTCATCATGTTATAACTTTAATAATCGTTGAAGGATTGCTTTAATAATTGGACACTTGATACGTGTGAGCATTTGGAATACACTCATACCGCCTATAACATGAAATTGACCTTTTATGCCTTCACATTTATTTGTGGAAACACTTAGCCATTTGTTTGCGTCACAAAGTTTGCACAAGTTTCTTAATCATCGTATGACATTAATATTACTTGATGGACTGCTTCAATATTTAGACACTTTATACATGTAATCATTTGGAACACACTCATGCCGCCAATAACATGGCCTTGACCTTATTGACCTTCACCTGGTTGTGAACACACCATTTTTTTATGTCAAATGTTTCTTCAACCTTGACCTTTTTAGTGTTTTAAGCATGCACTTCTCTGACGGTTTTTGTGATGCTTACTTTAGCACATGCCCTTGATCATGTTACGGTCAAATGCCTCGGCAGGCGCGATACCGTGCCGGAATTCTTGTTTAACTAAGCAAATGTGATAATGTCCACAATTGTGTTGATGGTGTTTGATAACTTCCTACATCATTTCTGTATTATATTACTCACCAAAGTTGTTATTGTGATGACGCATGTCTAGTAGATATAACTGTGCCAATATGTATTTTTAGAAAGGCATGTATGTCCTATTGAAGCATGTTCGGTAGTCAGCTGGTACTAACAGCATGCACATGCATCAAGTGTTTCGTTCTAGTTAGCTTTGCCAGCTTCCGAGTATGAAAGCACATATTATTGTATTGATTAGTTTATGGACATATTCATTAAAACAGAAATAATACACAATACACCAAATGATAATCATAACACTCACATAGTCTAAGGTTTCCTGGTTTCTGTAGCAAATGTACAGCCCGTGTGTATTCGGATCTATCAACTCTGACTGCACTTGTATAATTGTGCATTTCCAAAACAAAGTAAGTTTGCCAATGATAAATGCGTATAACAAATTATCAACATTTATCAATTCTAATGCTCAACATTAAGTAGTTGTAGTGGATAAGACACAGCCTAGAACAATCACACTGTATAATCGCGAATTAACAGTCGGTGTGTACATGCAGAGACCAATGGCACTTATACAACTAACTTCCAAATTTGAGGTATCCCAGCTCTTATGCAAATGAGCTGATGTCGGTCGCAGCACATATTTTGCGGGTTGAACTGTTTACATTAGCTAGACAGCTTAATAATAACATTTGTACTCATTGTCTACAGTCAATACATTTTGGGAACACTTTGAAACATTTCTTTAATCCACATTTATCTTTGAAAATAAACAGAATAGCACACTATATACATAGCAATGTTATTGTTGTTTGATTACTGAAAACTGCGGCTTCATCATCAATATTATTCAACACCTGGTTGTTTTGGCGGCCATAATTGTATATCGACTTTTTTTTGACAAGTATGGAAGTATATTGCATCACTATCTCCTGTAATGTATATTTATTTGTGAGGGAAAGCAATGTGTATGTGTTTCAACTTGATGAATGTTTAATAGTTCGTAACAGCACGCGATTCGCAGACAAAAACATGTTGCAAAACAGCCTAATTCGGCAGGCATTTTGAAATATATTGCCATTCGCTGATTTAATTAAATGTAAGATGTATTCTAAATAATTTAAAAGAATACTAGATGGCCGCAGCCCGCATGTCGAGCCCGCCGATGCGTTTGATGGCCTCAGAGTGTATTTATTTGAAGTTTGAATTAAGGGTTGTGGAGATATAAGGTATGTAAAAGCTTTAACGCAACCTTTAGTCATTTGACCTTGATCTTGGGCATGTGGGCCACATGGGTGGGCTATATAATGATAATAAAGTAATATTTGAAGTTTGAAGTAAATCGGAGTAAGTGTTGTGGAGATATAAGGTATGTAAAAACTTTAACACAAATTTCAAAGTCATTTGACCATGACCTTGGGCATATGGACCACATGGGCCGGCTATGGAATGAACATATGGATGATGAAAAGGAAGTATTGAAAGTTGGAAGTAAATTGGAGTAACAATTGTGGAGATATAAGGTATGTAAAAACTTTAACGCAGATTTTATAATAGCGCAAAAAGTCATTTGGCCTTGACCTTAGGGCACAGGGGCCGCATGAGTGGGACACAGCATGAATATATGGATGATAATTAGGATTTATTATCTCCTAAGTAGGAGATAAAATATTTTAGCATACGCACCAGGAGGCTTCCATACTAGTCTTCATGCGATATATGTATCATAACCATGAGCTAAACGTTACCATTATTATGAAGATCTTTTACAACAAGCAATAGTGATGCGAATTGTTCCTTAATGTGCGGATTTCATTTTTATCTGAAACACGATTCAAAATATGGATCAGTATCATATTTTCAGATTCTCAAAAGCATAATATGCGGCGCATCAACTCATGAATTAAATGATACAGGCTATTTGATTTTGTATCTTACTGTTTTGTATCTTATTTTCATAGCAAATGCTGCCTTTGCTCTCAACATTTCATCAACTTTCGACGTCATTTACGGAAAATATCGTAAATTGTGTCAATAACTTTCATGAGACATCGTACATCTTCTTAGGTACAACACCACATTGCTTCTCTCAAATTACATCATACAATATTTACACAATTTTACGATAGTACTTTAACCCCTAAAATTCTGAATTAGATTTTGTCGTCTGCTGTTTATGTTTTATTTGCCATTATACTCATGAAGAACATGCTTTGATGTACTTTATAATCATTTCAATGGAAATGATTCTGAAGTGCTGTCAAACCATGTTTCTACTGAGAAAGAATACATAATATGAAACAACAGCAGACGACATTTTTGGTTCCTGCCTTTTAAGGGTTAATAGTTGACGTATCGCACACCATCCCTCTGAGAATTTAATCAAAGGACTGAAAGTCCTGAAATCCTTCGCAGTACGTGTTCAACCATTTCAATATTTCACACACAAAATCATATATACTCCATTTAAAATCAATATATTCGTCGAATCAGTATACATTATTAATGCTGCAAAAACAATATTTATCGAGACAGAGTATTTGGGCAGTGTATCGGAGCATTAACGGCCAAGAAAATTGAGCTGAAGAAACTTGGGAAGGGCAATAAACCTAAAAAGTGCATGAACATTACACCTGAAGAAGAAGAGAAAATGTATTAATCTGGGTCCCTAGGTACAAGTACACAAAAAAGCCTTCAATTCACGATATTTTACTATTTCGGAAAAATGTTCGGTCTGCGTGGACGAGATGAAGCAAGACAATTGCAATTCGGTGATATAGAGATGAAAACGACATCCAATGGGGAAAGGTTTCTCGAGTTCAATGAGAGGGCAAGCAAGAGCAGGGATTGGGCGAATCTGTCGAATACACGAGAGACCACACCGAAGATATTTGCAACAGACAACACCAGGTATGTTTGCTGGCCTCGTAAGCACAAAACATTTTTGAGTCGTGAGATATTGTCGTAAGAAATAGAAAATTGAATAAATTGAAAACTATCAAGGTTGTCATGACGATACTTGGAGAATCGATCAAATGTTCACGAGCGTAATGTTAATCGATCCTCAATATATCATCATTCAAATATAAATATTTGTTTAGTTATACATTTTTTATTAATTTTCCATTCAAATATCTCAAGACACAATAAAGTTAGGTGCATACGAGCGGAGGTCCGATGTATTGTGATCACTACTACTTGTAGTCCATAAAAAGTATTTTGCTTTTCATACATTCAGTAAAGAAAGTTCACTATATCATTATTAATAAGATAAATAGGTCTGAATTGGCATGGAAACATCAGCAAATAAAGCTTGTTGCGAAAGGTTACTTGCAATCTACTCGTGGACGGTATGGGAGCAAATTGCAAGAGTTACCGCTCGTAAATATATCTGGGCCAGCCAGCACGTGAACAAAATATTGTTTCTTATTACTGTATGTTGTTGATATCGACTTAAATCCATAAATACATTTGAAGTTGAATTTGAGATATAATTCTGTGAATACAATGTACTGTGAAATGTGTTGGAAAAACTATTATATTTTTGTTTGAAATCAATATCGGCCGTCTGGTGTGACAATATATGAGAAACATAACATCAGAGACCCTGTCAAGATTTTTGAGATCTTCAGAAGTGGCCGACCTTCCGAGATGTTGGCTGCTGACAGTCCATTTTACCTGACAGCAGTACCAGAACAACGATTGAAAGGCACAGCAAATGAGCCATGGTATGACATTTATTATGTGAAATAATGCACTATGACCTTTTTCAATTTTGTTTTTAAATGTTATTTAAACATTATCATTAT
Source organism: Conchocele bisecta (assembly GCA_029237695.1). Lineage (NCBI taxonomy): Eukaryota > Metazoa > Mollusca > Bivalvia > Lucinida > Thyasiridae > Conchocele > Conchocele bisecta. Next base: position 81,551,153 of record CM055268.1, read on the forward strand.
GACTAAGGCTAAAGATCAAAAGAAGTTTATAGAAAGTGACATTAATATTTTGTTAGAAAAGTAAAATAGTTATAAATACGACAATTTTTTGATAATTATTATAATTGGTGAAAAATGAGATGTAATTCAGTGTGTCTGAATAGTGATCTTAAAATGATTTTACAGCCTGGTCGATATGCAAAGTTTTCAAAAGTATTTCTTACACATTTTCTCTCAAATATTTATTTTAAGGTATTACCCACGGCCCATGGGAGAGGCTACACTTGGCAGTCTGATGAAGAATGCTGCAGAGCAAGCTGGAATCTCGTCACGGTTGACAAATCACGGTATTAGAAAGTCAACAGTCACCACTTTATCGAAAGCAGGAGTTCCCCCACAAAAAAATAATGAAAATTACGGGACATAAAAATATACAATCCATCACACACTATGACGCCGAACTGTCTATCGGAGAACATCGTCAGATATCAAATATATTACAGTCTGGTCAGAATATCGCCCCACCGAGCACAGTACAACTGGGTCAATTAATCGCCCCACCGAGCACGGCAACTGTATCTGTCCCTAGTAGTGTGAATGTTCTGCCGCTACAGGAGATCGAAAATGTCACCTCGTCAGCGAACACTTTCTCTGCCCAAAATCCATTTCCTGCAACATTCTTGTCTGGCAATACATTCCACGGTTGCACATTCCATTTCGGAAACTTTGGAGCTGTACCAAATTACCATATATGACCCAAAATCCGCACCTTTGTACAATAGTGTCCATTTGTATCCGCTATATGGCTTTGGTTACATTGGTTTCATGATATATGTCTTTGGTTACACAGTATAGCAGTAGATATGTTACAGAGTTTGTGAACTGGATGTGTAAGTATTATCTATACCGCGACTATTTTAACTGCTATTATGCATTGGTTAGTAGTTACATGGGTTACAATTGGCATTTTGTCCTAAAATTCATGTGACGTTGTATATTCTAGCAGGTTGCTATGGCTATAGGACCTTAGGTGATGTGTGATATATGACTCTAGGTGTCTTGGTGTATGGTCACTTCATGAGAAAATGGATTAAACTACATTTTTAATTAAAATTTGTAAACTACAAGCTGATAATTCAAATTATTCTGTGTCTTCTGAGAATATTGTGCGCAGGTTGTTTGCAGTGTTAGGAAAGAATGTTGATCCTTAAATTATCGGATTATAGATGTGTGCTATGTCATCAAGGTCAATGCTGGTTAAAATGAAGCACTGTCTTGTTCTAATATTTGTCCCCTGAAATGGAATTCTAAAATTATAATTTCAAAATTATTAGTCTACATGCAGCCAGTGTTTTAGTACATGCTAAATTTGTGGAATGAAGTAAAACAAAGTTTAAATTGTGAACCTGTCTGATTATTGAGTGGGAATTTATGATGTGTAATAAATAATTTGCGGAATAATGAAATGTGTTTTTAGTAATTCATATTTTGGAGAAATCAAGATAATAATACAAATGTACATGGTATGTACATACTGTGTGTTTACAGTGACCTTGTTATTTGACATTGAACTAGCTTAGATAATCTCAGCTATAATGGATGACTTTTACTGTTTCATCTGTCTTTTATAGTATCTGTATCCTTATTAGTTTAGACCCGACCATTATCAAATATGGTCACGACAACTGCCGTTCTGTCCTGGCATTTAGTGACGAATGAGCGGTTTAATACTTTGCAGTTCCGTTAAAAACCTTGCACAGATCAATAATAAACATATAAATATACCTACTTTGACCTGCATTATCATTTTATTTCCTTATATTCGCAAAACGCGAGAACAAAACAGGCTGTTATTCAGAAGAATAGTATGTAACCGATGTAACCGTATGTAACCAAAGACATATAGCGTGCAACCGTGTAACCCAAAAATGAAAGGCATAAAATATAAAAAATCTGATTCATCATCCGTCCTTTCAGAAGAATAGTGTGTAACCGATGTAACCGTATGTAACCAAAGACATATAGCGTGTAACCGTGTAGCCCAAAAATGAAAGGCATAAAATATAAAAAATCAAATTCATCGTCCGTCCTTTCAGCAGAATAGGATGTAAACGATGTAACCGTATGTAACCAAAGACATATAGCGTGTAACCCAAAAATGAAAGGCATAACATATACAAAATCAGGCATACAAAATATTCATTGCCCATCTCTGCAGAGCATGCTTTAATATTGGTTTATAACATTGCGACAATGTTACGAATCGTAGCCGACTATTTTCTGTATCATTCATTATTTGTAACACGGGCCACACAATACTAGTCTAGAGCACTATAATCGAATATTCTAGTACAGACGAACGAATAGGTATTAGTGTGTGAAATATCGCTCCCGTGGAATACACCGCTGGAGAGAATAGCGCTTTATCCGAAACCGTGCACGGACCACCAGTATTGGATTTTGCACTGGCTATATCTGGGTGATTTACACTGTTTATGCAGACTTGGATGCTAGACTAATTACCTAGTAGGTCATATCTACTTATGACTGCAGTAGTTCAGATTAATTCACCAGATATCTCATGAGCTAGACTGACTGTTAGAACATTAGTCCACTTACGCAAAATTGTAAGCCAAATGTTGGCACATAGTTTTTACATTGACAGGCAGACTACATGAGTCAGGGTGGGCATATATATTTGATCTAGCACCATATACTATCAGTCGGACACTCAATTACATTCTTGTGACACATTGGATAGCAAGCGTTCACTGGGAATTGGTGAGTACATATGTTTTAGTTACTTTCTAATGCTGCCATTTAAATCTGAATCTTGCCAAGACCGGCAATTCTACGCAGTGTTATCGTATCCTCGATAATACTGCACTATTTCATTTACCTGGAGTTATTTGGACCCGTTTCGACCAAACGCTTGGTCAATAAAAGCCGTATGGCATGTATCCGCTGATGTAGATTATCTCCCTTAATCCAATCTTATTGATTCATTAATTCGTCGTGTTTACGTGTAAATGATAACGATTACAGGACTGGCATGTGGGAGCATTCCGTGAGTATTGTAATGGCATATTATTCTCATGTGTTTGTGTTGCATGTCTCTCTGACTAATTGCATTAGAAATTTATTCTATTTGTAAACGAAGGGCGAACTCGATTGAAATGTTCACTAACATTAGCTATGCATTTTATATTGCGATTCAGTCCAATATCAGTTCTGCGCCCTGTACAATACATGAGAATATTGCCAATTTTAACCATGTCACAATTGTAACGTGAATTTCCTGGACTACTTTCATTTACTCTATGGGGGACACATGTAAACTCCTAACCCAGTCATCTGTACATTCATTTTATTAAGTCATATACGTTCACAGTGTTTTGTAAATATTTTAAATGCTATTGCGACCAGGATAGACCATATCAGACAGTTTCTGCTCTAAATGCACTGATTTATACGTCAGTAAGCTGCAATAAGGACATGATGTGAAGTATAATTTATTTCATCAATCACTGATGCTTTGTGTCAGCCTGTGGAATCCTACAGTCTGATTAGAGTATACAGTGTTTATCACAATGTGTATCACACAGTGAGTCTGCACAGGAAAATACTTGACACAATTGCTCTTTATTAAGTTAGCGCAGTTGGCCACGGGCAGTCTGATCAGGGTAAGACCTGTCGCAATCAAATGTTTGTTTACTAAGGGTAAGCAACTGTGATTGACGTCTGTATTCACATGTACGGCTGCGAAGATATATATCGTTGGATACACTAGATATAGTGGCTGTTCATTAATGTGTTATATCGCATTTTCCGACTTCTGAATTCCATCAGCCCCCTTCTTCCAATTAGTGAAAATATCTTTGTGTACATTGCAATTTATCATGTTTCATCATTGTAATATATGGATTTATGATTATAACATAAATCACGTTATTATATGGAGGTGCAATGCTCCGCCCCCTAAGCGTAACTCTGTGAGTCACGGCGCAATAGCCAACGGGAATAGATCAGCGAGCATAAAATAGAAATTATTACAGCATTCGCCCTGTTCTGCTAGCGAAAGCTAAATAAGCAATTTTAATAAACAGGAATTAAATTACGTATTATCTGCACATGGAAGCCTGGTTAATCCGACATGCCAGTTATGTCGGTTTAACCAGGGTGGCAATTTGACCAGTTTCCATGTTCTCTATATATTGTTGTTTTGTATTGCCATGCAATCATAATATTGATTTCATGTGCACTACTGTGACTATTATTGAGACTGAAACACGTTACATTCTGGTAACAACACCGTTGGTGTTTTGTAGTCCCAGCCAGTACACCAGCCAGGTAGTCAGCCAGCCAGTCAGCAACCAGCGACGGCACGTCCATCCAATGTGTATGCGTAGAACCAGTACGCAACACATATCTATTTACTCTGGAGTCCACAACACGACACCGTGTACCAGCGGGGACTCTGCTCCGCGTGGACCAAGGGCGTATCGAGTGGGGCATCGTTCCGGTGACGTCATTCCGTCCAAGGACGATGAATCTCTAAGGACGTTCACCTATGTGTTATTGGCCCCATCAGCACAAGTAGGCTATGTATCTTATAGTTACAAGTAACTTTACGACGTCATTATAACGTCACTACCATCATGGCGGAAGCCGGAGTTAACTCCATGGTTCGGGGCACGAATAAGATCTTTAGAATATGTCTCAGAATAGAAATCTATTATCATTTTAGGTTTTGCAAAGATATGTGTTTAACTCATTGTTGTTGTTGGAGCTGTGAAATTGTCGCTCTTATTTTTCGCGAAACGCTTGCCACTCATGATTAATTATTGTCTATGTGTCATCCACAAACATATACTGCGAAGAATTTCAGGACGTTCAGTCCTTTGATTTATTTTTCGTAAAACTACGTGGTGTATATAATATCATTACATCGAGCCACGATTTGATTGGTTGAAGACACCAGGAAGATTTGGAAACCGCGATATATCATGTTAAGAAAACTTTGCGATAAACATGCGCCTTAACCCTTTCATCCATACATACAGCTATAACCGTGTTTGCAAACAGTGTAGATCCAGATAAGCCGGCTCGAGACGAGCCGTCTCATCAGGACCTGCACTTTTAGTAAGTAATTGTCCTATATTTTAGAAAAAACATTTTTTTTCATAAATGACTCGTCTGAAAATCAATTTTTTGACGATTGTATAGGTCGGATAATTAACATATCACAGTCCATCCCAGCTACTTATGGTTGAACGGGTTAATACTATTGGATACTATACTTGACAAAAAAGGAACGAATACATCGTGAGTATGGTAATTGAAAGGTATGTCTGCAAAAATAGTAACAGATGATTGACCATATAGTTTATACCAGAACGTAATTCTCGGGTCAAATGTTTGTTAAAACTTTCACTTGTTTTGGCATGTTTATATTACAGAGGTTTAAAATATATATGGTGGAAATTTTTCACAATCCTATATGGCCGCCAAATCCAAAATGGCCGACAACACTGTATATCAACACTTGAATAAATCATAGATGCTGTGCTTTGAAAGTCAGGTATTGCACACACTTAATATGTATAATGACATATCATTGACACGGCAATATAATATGTATATATCATATAATTTGGCCAATTTAAATTTCAAAATGGCCGCTTAGAAACAAACAATATAATCGTGTTCATACAAAAGACGCTGCAATATATGAACTATCGACGTCTCATGGCATCTGTCCCATAATAAATGCATCATTATTGCTCTCTAAATAGTATATATTACGGAAAATATTGTTAATTTTGTAAACGTATTTCATGAAATTACGCAGATGTCCGAAGATGCAAATTCACATGGCGTGTCTCATATGTGGCTGTCACTGGAGGAATCGGGCTTATGGGATTTGCGACCAGTGTAGATCCCGATCAGCCCGTGTATCAGCATAGTCTGATCAGGATATAGACAGTTCGCCATTCCATCAATAAAACACCCGACATGCTTCTAACCATCAGGCTACAGGGGTTTGCTGCTTGATCAGGTGCTACACTGGTCACATATCCCATAAGCCCCATGTCTCCAGTCACAGCCACCTATAATGTGTATATTTTCAGGCCGCATGAACAATTATGTATAGTCAAACATGTGCAGGATTAATTCCATGAACAAATCTACAAGTTATACATAAGGGGTTATGATTTTTGCAGACATTGCTTTCAATTACCACACTCACAATGTATGAGTAGTGTGTAGGGTGGGAGTACATTTATCCATGGAGGGCGGAGGAGGGATCAGGGATCCAAATACAATGTAAACGTATGGGAATCGATTAGTCGATAACTCGAATATCTAGGGTATGCGAGAGTTATCGTTCTTGATCCTGGTATGAGACCAAGTGGGTGGGGTAATGGAGTTTTTGTAATGGGCATTTGTTTTGTGTCACAGGTTCCCGCCTTTCACATGTGGTCCATACTAGACCAAAATGGCGGAATAGTTCGTATTAATTGTCGATTGATCATCATTATCGACTGGCCAACACCGTAGACCAAAATGACGGACGTTGAGCGCGTTCCCCTTCGAACTTTCATACACCGCTAGTACGAGCTATTAACTGTACTCTATTAATATAATATAGAATAGTGTAGGCCCTGATCGCATAGTCCCGTCGATCGTTTGTCAAAAATTTTCGTAATTTACGGACGTACGTTAAATTTCGTAATTCTTTTTTCCAGGAAAAACGCAGTCGTCCTAAGGTAATATAATCATCGTACATATCGTATTCGAAACATATGCTGACAATGGAATCGAATTTGATCAATATGGTTCACTTTTATTGTTTCCCGTTATAGCAGCAAATAACTGTCCGTGTTTCATAAAATTGAATTAAATAATATTATATCAACATGAATGGTAAATTATATTTATTGCATAAGCACATAATCATACAGATTATGTAGTCACATATAATGGTTTCTGTAGTCGTGTCATTTGTATATGCACTACACTAGTCTAGTGTAGTATGATTCTTAATTGGCATGTACGGTTCAAGCCCAATTAATGCAATGAACGCTAATAAATAAATGTGTTAATACACGAGAACTACCCATTTCATGCAACAAGACGATTATTTTCCATAGAATCAAAGCAGTTATTGTCAGTTGTTACAGGACATTCACTGCTGTATGAGTTTAAAATGACGAACATTGTAGACCAAGTCGGTGTTGTCTATAGTACATGTAACTGGCGTTACGTTGATCGATTTCGTAATTCTTTTTTCAAAGAAAAACGCAGTCGTCCTAAGGTAATATAATCATCGTACATAGTGAGTGTATTCGAAACATAGGCTGACAATGGAATCGAATTTGACAAGGGGGGGGGGGGGGGGTTAAGCCGGCCAATCGTTTAAATCGCTCGGTTTTCAATGCATCTTAAATCAATGGTGACCAATATTGATGCGGGATTTAGCGTTTCCATAGAGACGGTCGGATAGTGTCGACGGTTATACGTACAAAGAATATACATCGAAGAACATACGTTGGCTGTCAATGGAATGTAGCGAACAGTGTAGACCCAGATCAGCCTGAACACTTATGACGCTGATCGATATTCGGTAACAGTACTCGATCCTGTAGCATAAATTACAACGGTAAAACGTTTTATTCATATCGTCACGTTGACCGAATAGCGAACGGTGTAGACCCAGATCAGCCTGTGCACGTATGATGCTGATCGCTATATAAACGGATGTCGTACCCGTATATACCCGTATACATATACTGACCGAATAGCGAACGGTGTAGACCCAGATCAGCCTGTGCACGTATGACACTGATCGGTATATAAACGGATGTCGTACCCGTATATACCAGTATACATATACGGACGTACGTTACATTTCGTAATTCTTTTTTCAAAGAAAAACGCAGTCGTCCTAAGGTAATATAATCATCGTACATATTGTATTCGAAACATAGGCTGACAATGGAATTGAATTTGACGGGGAGGGGGGGGGAGGGTTAAGCCGGCCAATCGTTTAAATCGCTCGGTTTTCAATGCATCTTAAATCAATAGTGACAAATATTGATGCGGGATTTAGCGTTTCCATAGAGACGGTCGGATAGTGTCAACGGTTATACGTACAAAGAATATACATCGAAGAACATATGTTGGCTGACAATGGAATCTAGCGAACAGTGTAGACCCAGATCAGCATGAACACGTATGCCGCGGATCGATATTCGGTAACGGTACTCGCTCCAGTATCATAAATTACAACGGTAAAACGTTCTATTCATATCGTCACGTTGACCGAATAGCGAACGGTGTAGACCCAGATCAGTCTGTGCACGTATGACGCTGATCGCTATTCGGTAACGGTACTCGCTCCAGTAGCATAAATTACAACGGTAAAACGTTCTATACATATCGTCACGTTGACCGAATAGCGAACGGTGTAGACCCAGATCAGCCTGTGCACGTATGACGCTGATCGCTATATAAACGGATGTCGTACAGTTGTGTCTGTCAAAATGTTCCGGGTTTATACGTGTACAAAGTGTTGTGCGTTGCGTATCCGTGGAGTTTCCGTTAGTTGCGTTTCAAACCGTGTGTCGTCTACGTGTAATACGTTTTCGGCCATTGCGTTGCGGTTTCCCCACTCTTGCGCATGCGCGAAAGTCGAGCAAACCGTGTTCAACGCATTGAGTTTCAAAAGTGTGTAATAACCGTGTACAACGGTTGTTAAACGTATACAACGGTTGTAAACAACGCATTGATTTGTTTCAAAAGCGTGTAATCCGTGTACAACGGTTGTAAACGTATATAACGGTTGTAAACGTATACAACGCTAAGGTAAACCGTTTAAACGATTTAACGCTTTCTTTGACGAACGGTTACACGCTTCTACATGTACACAGCACCGTACAGATGAAACCGTGTTATACGTATAACACGTTTCCACGGGTTTTAACGCATTACACGTTTCGGTATGCCAACCGTGTATCGCGTAGAATGCGCAGCATGCTCAGATCGTTCTTCGTGTGTGTATATATACTTCTAGACTGCAGGGCTTCTAAAATGTTCAGTTTTCCGGTTCTGGACGATTTTTGAACTCTCAGACCGATTGAGATTTGAAAACTAGTCTTAAAAATCGGTCCGAGAAAAATTGCCAGTCGGCTGCTATTTCGATAAACCTTGTAAATTTACCGGTTTTGACCAAGTAATTTATGACACATATCCACGGGCCATATCCCTGTTAAACCAGCTCGCTGTGTATTCAGTTTCTCCATATATCGATTTTTCTTAACACACGCGTGGGAGAGGAGTATAGCGGATTAGTGACTGAAATAGACTGGCTTCAGCGTAAAGATACCAGAGTTCCTAGATTCGCCATTTCTGAGGTCTATAAATACATTAAATATGCCTAAAAGCATCAATGAATGAAGAAACAAAATTAATTTTTATATGGAGGGTTTATATTGAAGATTTTAGGCATATTTAATGTATTTATAGACCTCGGTCCGTTACTTCAACCTGTGATATTACACAGACGAGATTTGTGTGTCGCTTTGTGCAAAAAAATCGATAACACTAAGCCCTGTCAACTAACAGGTGCTTATTGTATGACATCATTCAGCACGAGAAATGCGTCGTGACCATTCCTTTAGGCTATGTTTTGAAATGTTACTGATTGGTCAACACGCCCTTTGATGTTCCGCAGACGTCGCGAACGTGTGACTCATGGGGCAATCATGCAGTAACCCAATTTCATGCTGAGGATACGATTATGTTTGCGGGAAAATATTTTCCTTCTATGCACTCAGAAGTATATGCCGCGAGCACCATTTAAACCGTCTCGTCGAGACGGTTCAAATGAGTGGTCACAACGTATGCTTTCATTGAGAAATAACAAAAATAAAAATAAATTATTTAATAATTTCATACCCGTAAATGTGTATTCCGAAAGGAATGGATTACAAAAAAAACACTGGATTATACGCAGATCTGTCGCCATATTTCGCCGATATTGATTTCGAAAATATTTTCCGTAAATGGTGTTGAAAAGCTGACACAAAATTCAGAGTTCATGCGGAATTTCGGTGGGATTATGCACGTATCAACAGCTAATCGTCCGCATGAATAGGCAGGACACGTGACCATTATTTATTAACAATTAATCCTTTTAAGCGCCTGTTGATCGCGAGCATTATACATTGTAATAAGCGTCTGTCTATCGCGAGCACTATACAACGTACCCCGACCATCGCGTTATAATGGAGCTGCAATTTATTGTTGTTTACACCCGTATAATTCATTTTCCATATCAGGGGCGAAATGAGTCTGCCTTACAATTAATTCGCATGTGCGGAATGGTGGTACATGTAGGTGCGAAACGATCCGCCTGTAAACGATCCAGGCCGAACAGGTACATGTATTCGCGATATTTTAAAAGGGACGAAACAAGGCCGCCTCGAAGCGATCGGGCCGAACAGGTATTCGCGTTAAAACGTGTAACCGCTGTACACGTTTCAACGCTTTCATATAGCTACACGCTTCCAGGTAAAGCGTTGTACACGTTTCAACGCTTTCACCTCGCTACATATGTATACGCCAAAGCGTGTTATACGCCTTGAAGCTAAACGTATTACACGCTTTAAAACGGTTTGACAATGTGTATTACACGTGTACGAACCGTATTATACGTTTAAACAACGTATACAACGCTTTTAAACTAAACGGTTTCACAATGTGTATTACACGTGTACGAACCGTATTATACGTTTAAACAACGTATACAACGCTTTTAAACTAAACGGTTTGACAATGTGTATTACACGTGTACGAAACGTATTATACGTTTAAACAACGTATACAACGCTATAGCAAACCGTTGCGTTTGCGTTGCGTTCGCGTTGAGTTTGCAAGTGTTGTCTACGGTGGAACAAAAACGCAGACTGCACTGTACCCGTATATACCCGTATACATATACGGACGTACGTTAAATTTCGTAATTCTTTTTTCAAAGAAAAACGCAGTCGTCCTAAGGTAATATAATCATCGTACATATTTTATTCGAAACAAAGGCTGACAATGGAATCGAATTTGACGGGGGTTAAGCCGGCCGATCGTTTAAATCGCTCGGTTTTCAATGCATCTTAAATCAATAGTGTCCAATATTGATGCGGGATTTAGCGTTTCCATAGAGACGGTAGACGGTTATACGTACAAAGAATATACATCGAAGAACATATGTTGGCTGACAATGGAATCTAGCGAACAGTGTAGACCCAGATCAGCCTGTACACGTATGACGCTGATCGATATTCGGTAACGGTACTCGCTCCAGTAGCATAAATTACAACTGTAAAACGTTCTATTCATATCGTCACGTTGACCGAATAGCGAACGGTGTAGACCCAGATCAGCCTGTACACGTATGACGCTGATCGCTATTCGGTAACGGTACTCGCTCGATACTTGAGAGCTAAATCCTGTTATGTCCCATTAAAAAGTAATACGATATGTACTAATCATATTGCTTTTGGGACTGGAGCTAGGTGACACTGGTGCGGTATTGGACCTGACACCGGGTCATGTACGATCGTGAAACGCACGCTAGACGCGCGGACGAACAGTTGTGAAACTACAACGAACAGTATAAATGTTGGTTTTATGTCGGAGATGTCGTACTCGGAGACGATTCTCATGCGCTGCTGAACACGTTTTTCGAGCGGAATATACTGGAATGACACCGTGTGAGTTTGCGAGGTAAGCAGTCTGTAACCGTACTACATACGCAGACAGACGGACTAACGTTATAGACTCGTCCCACAAGTATGTATGTATGTATTGTCATTTGGTCTACCCTGTTCGAAATCAATGAGTGTACAAATGGATCTATAATATACGAGTACTCGTTAATATATGGTTGTATGAGTGTGCGGACGGACGGACGGATGTACGGACGGAGTCGAACATATTTATAAACGGATGTCGTACCCGTATATACCCGTATACATATGGCCGCTAGATAATCCTAAAGTAAACAAAAATTACCACCCGAACAATACCCGGTACGACGTTCGAATGGCCATATAAGCCGATGTTCGTGAAATATAATAGTATTGTGCAGAATATATTCTGGTCATTATTGTAATATACTTCACCGAGCAAACATGGATAGTTTTAAATGCGAATTGTGCGATAAGGTGTTTTCCCTAATGAATAACTTAACCAGACATGTACGGAATAAGCACGAGCAGATTAGTTTTTCATGCAGCAAATGTGATAAAGTATTTGCCAGGGACTATGTGGGGAGTCAGCACGAGACTGTTTGTACTGGCGGATCGAACAGTAGCCAACATAATTGAGAAGTGTGTGACGTTTGCGGCAAGTTTTTCGCGAGAATGGACAATTTAACCCGACACAAACGTTCTGTACATGAGGGGATCATGTACAACTGTTCCAAGTGTACAAAGACGTTCTCCAGGAACTGCGATCGTGCCATGCACGAAACTATGTGTACGCCCGTGACAACGAGTTACACATGCTCGAGTTGCCCGGCAAAATTTCAATCTCTGCGCGATTTACAACAACACGCGCAGATACACCAACGGAAACGCGAGGCGATTGCGGCAACACAGGGACCAACGGCGAAACGTCCATGCCCCGACTACGTTCAATGCCGGAGGTGTACGGCCCGCTTCCAGAATCGGCGCGAACTACACGCCCATAACATGGCCGTACACTTCCAGGCCGGCGATGGTAGTCTTCAGCCAGCACCCTGGGGAGATGTATCCCCACCCTGGATTCATGAAAATGGGGACACAGATGAAGCCCTGGAATCCTGTTATAATACCAACAGACCATTGATATTGGCCCCACATTCTACGGGGCCAGTAGTGTCTATTTTCAATGTCGCCGTCAGCCCTGACATGACTGTTGCGGATATCGGGAGGGCCTTGGTAGAAGTGTATCAGCATCAAACCCAGGCATTTCGGATCAACATAACTTTCGGGATGATTCTTCTAAATATAGAGATAGGAGAACTTCGCTATTTCCGGCCTTTTAGCAAGCAGGCTGTGTTTGATGAGCCGTGTTTCGTCGCTAAAAGGTCGGATTTAGCAGCCATTATCCAGAGGTTAAAAGACATGGATATTATGCGTGAACTTTTGAAGAATCGCCCGGATACGAAATGGAGATTGGAGATTATTACGAACATCAGGTTTATCAGGTATTATTCTACCAATTTTTGTGCTAGGGGTTAGTTGTACACCTTTGCCATCTCATATCAGATATTTCTCACGCCTAAAATTTCTTTGGAGAAAGATACTCACGGTCTAGTTTATCGCGATAATTTGTGTTCCTTCCGCTGCTTGTCTTTACATACATATAAAGACCTTACTTACACGAGCGAGCTTTTCGTACAGTGGAAGGAATACTTGTTCTCCTCTTGCGATGAGGATATCCGAGAAGTTTCGTTGAAAGATTTCAAAGGTGTACAACTGTCCCAACTTACACATTTTGAATCATGTTTTCAAACAAATGTCCATGTGTATAACCTTCAGGACACCGGTATTGCCATACCTGTTTTCAAATCAACTGAAAGGTATGACAATACCGTTTTCTTGAACAAATACAAACACCATCTTTCCTATATTAAGGATTTCGAACAGTACGCTGTACAGTACCATTGCCCAACGTGCAAACGAATTTTCGGTCGTGCGGATCTCTTGAAGAAACACGGCAAAACATGCGACAATAAGACTAAATTTGTATATCCCGGAGGTTTTTATCAAAAAACAAAAACGATTTTCGAGGAGTTGGACATCTTGGATATACACGTTGAGTCAACCGATCGTTATTTTCCATATTTCGCCGTGTTCGACTTCGAATCTGTCTTATCAAAAATGGACGTCTCTACGGAAAAAGTAAAATTCACACACCGCCATATTCCGATAAGTGTGAGCGTATGCTCAAACTTACCGGACCTCGAGCAAGCTTCGTGCTTCGTCGACAGCGACTTAGACGCGCTTCTTTCGTCTATGATGCAATATTTATACGAAATACAAAGACGAAGCGCGGAGCTTGCGGAGGACAAATGGGGGTGGGTACTCGAAAAACTCACGAGAAAAATTAGCAATTATCGCTTCGCAAAACCCGTAGATTCTGATATCGACGATGATGATGATGATGATGATGATGATGATGATGCTGGACCGGAAGTGTTCTCTTTGAAACATTTAGCCAACTTGCACGAGAAGTTTAGCGCATATATGCGCTGTCTTCCCGTGTTTGGATTTAACAGCGCGAAATACGATTTACAACTCGTTAAATCTAAGCTGGCTAAACACATGCGCATGGATAAACAAAAACGGGGCTTTACCGTGAAAAAGGCTTCTTCGTACGCATGTATTCAGAGCGACCACTTTCGGCTCATGGACGCCAGCCACTTTCTCGCACCAGGTACGTCATATGTGGGTTTTTTGAAAGCTTACCAGATGGAGGAAGCCAAAGGTCACTTCCCATACGAGTGGTTCGACTCGACTGACAAATGATGCACCCTTGTCTTCCTCCTCAGGAGGCTTTCTTCAATAATTTGAAGAACGCAGCGATCTCCGATGATGATTATTATCTTTGCCAGCGTGTCTGGGCAGATAATAACATGACGATATTTAATGATTTTCTGGTCTAGTGTAACGACCTCGACGTAAGGCCGTTTGTCGTAGCGATTGAACGGTTACAGAAATTCTATTTTGACAAAGGAATCGATGTGTTTAAAACCGCCATTTCTGTGCCGGGAATCGCTCGACAGATGCTCTTCGCGACGGCTGAGGAGACTGGTGCCGAATTTTCCCTTATTGATAAGGGAAATAAAGAGTTATACCAGACCATTAAACAAAATATCGTCGGGGGTCCCAGCATAATATTCACCCGTCACGATAAAGTGGGTGAAACCCAAATAAGAGGAGATAAAACCTGCGAGACAGTGGTTGGATATGACGCGAACGCGCTTTACCTATGGGCAAAAGGGCAAGACATGCCCAAAGGTATGTTCGTGGTCCGTCGGGCCGAGAATGAGTTCCGACCCCAAATCCGTGACAAGTATATGCAGGCCTTCAATTGGTTGAACTACTTGAACAAATATGAAGGCAAACACATACTACACAAACGGAATAATGGGAAGGATATCAAGCTCGGGCCATATCCCGTTGATGGTTTTGACAGCCACGAGAATGTTGTATATCAGTTTCATGCCTGCTACTACCATGGTCATGAATGTACCTTGACGGCCTCTGTCACTAACAAGAAATGCACAAAACAAAACAGGCTCTTGCCGAGCGAACGCAAAAAAACACGGCGTATCTGCGTTCCACGGGTTATGAAGTCATCGAGATGCGCGAGTGTCTATTTGAACGATTTTATAACAAAAGTATGTACGATATAGCCTACGAGAGCAGACCCAGTTTCTGTAAAAAAAAATCGGGGACGTGTCTCAGAGACACAGAGACACAGATTTTGAATGCCGTCCGTGACGATACGCTATTTGGCATAGTGGAGGTCGACCTCGGTGTGCCTGAAAAATGGGGCTCAGGGTTTCAGTCAGAGTTGTCTCCTGCTGAGTATTTCGGTGAAATGAGCCCGATTTTCTGTAACACCGAGGTTCCGTTCTCCAGCATGGGCTCGCACATGCAAAAACATATCGAAGAACTGGGTCTCTCTGACAAACCTCGTCGCTTACTTGTCGGAGGAATGAAAGCGAAACAGATTCTGGTGGCCACCCCACTTTTACGCTGGTACCTCCAACACGGTATGGAAGTTACAAAGATATACCAGGTTGTGGAGTACCGTCGCCAGAAATGTTTTGAATCATTCGTTCAACAAGTGAGCGACGCCAGGCGGGAAGGTGATACAATTCCCGAAAAGGCTATCATCGCAGATACGATGAAACTAATTGGCAATAGCGGATACGGGAGTCTAATCATGGACAAGACTCGTCATCGAAACGTCACGTACGTATCCGGTGAAAATGAAGCGTGTTATAAGGTTAACATACCGCAATTTCGCAATATGTCCTATATGGACACGGAGGCAGAGTATTATGAGATTGAATCGGCAAAGAAAATCATCAATTTAAATTTGCCGATACAACTTGGATACTTAATTCTCCAATACGCCAAACTGCGGATGTTGGCCTTTTATTACGACTTTATGGATAATTCGTCGAAAGTAGCGATTTCGAGTACTTGGAGATGAATACAGACTCGGCGTACATGTGTTTGTCAGCTAGTTCGCTCGATGACGTCATAAAACCGGAACATAGGCACGAATATCAGAGGGGTCTGTCTGGCATGTGCGATGGTGCGTATAATTCCCCGGCGAAACGCTGATTACCTCGCACCTGCTGTACGGACCACTCACAATTTGACAAGCACGTTCCCGGTCTGTTCAAAACAGAGTACGTAGCGGATGAGATGATCAGTGTCTGCTCAAAAGCGTATTTGGCTAGAAGCGGGGATTCGGTGAAATTCAGCTCAAAGGGTGTTTCCAAGCGGTATGTACAGAATCCGTTGGACACGTTTCGCTCTGTGCTATTCACTCGTCAACTAGCCTCCGGTATAACTATGGGATTCCGGGCTCGCGATAAAGGCGTTATGCACGTATCGCCAAGAATCGAACCGGATTCTCATATTTCTACTGCAAACCAAGGGTGTTAGACGATGGAATGCACACAGTGCCGTTGGACATCGAACTCTGTCCATGCCCGCCTGACCCTGACTCTGACGCACCGATCCCCGACTCCGTTCTGCTGAAGATTTTAAATAGTTTTCAGTAGGCAATCATTAGCTCGTTGTATTTACACACCATAGTAGAGAGTGATTTTCTCATTTTCTTCGAGATAGACCCCGTTTCGTTTTGTGCTATTTCTTGCGTTATTTCATCCACAAAAGTGCTTTATTTATATATATATATATATATATATATATATATATATATATATGTATATACCTTGTACTTTATTGGAAGACTATGCGTTACTGTTATCTGAGTCTAAGCATTATTATTCATATAAACGTACTTTTCGGCGACCATTTTGAAATATATTCACATACTTTATGGCGGTTATTTTGAAATATATTCACAAACTTTACGGCGGCCATTTTGAAATATATTGACATACTTTTCGGCTGCCATTTTGAAAAGCCGAAATATCCGTTAATATCCCAGTTGTTAAATACGTGGCTTGACCTCTGGTATATTGCCTTGGACTTAATGCATAAAACATGTATTACGTCATAGTCATTTCAAGATTCTATGTCTATGTTTTGAATTGTGACATGTTGCACTATTTGTGAGTTGAGATTTGTACAATATGGGGCACAAAAGTCCACAAAAAAAAGAATTAAAATAAAAGTGCAAAAAAAAAGAAAAGATAATGGACAAAAGAAAATATACAAACAAGTGCACATAAAAGACCCCCAAAAGAAAATACATATCATTTGATTCACCATGTTGTAAATACGATACGGCCTAGCAAATACCGAGGCCACATTATACGCATAACCAGTAAGACGCGGACTATACATATTGATATTATCGTATAGAATTGTTTCTGTATCGGGCGTTCAGTAAACTGTTATACCCGTATTATTTTATGTCAATATTATTTAGCGCTCGTTCAAGCCGTTTACGTTTTCGATCACTTGCACGTATTTTTTCATAGAGCCCGTTTTATTTTTGGGCGATACTGATTGTATTTTATGAATCACGTTTAATTTCCTGTAATGGGCGTTTAAATTTCGTGATACGTTTGTGTTGTCCCGTCTAATTGGTATTTCATGTTGTATATATATATATATATATTGTTGTATACTCGAACGTGCATACGTGCACTATTTATCGAAATATTTATTCACGTGTCTGAGCAGTACATATCGCTTACGCTTGAGTATATTTTAAAGGTATAATCAAACGTCATTAATCGGCGCTAGGTGGCGTTCGTATCTTATACACTGCGTTTACACAGTATATACGATTCGAATGAACGAATGGAAACAAACACCATTCGCGGTGTACAATGCGCGTCAGTATCGTATTTATTGCGCATATTGTACATCGAGTTACGCTCAAGCCGATTTTAAATGCAATGGCGGGAAATATTGTGCCCATCTTGGACTGACACTTTGAACATACGTATATACCTTGTACTTTATTGGAAGACTATTCGTTACTGTTATCTGAGGCTAAGCATTATTATTCATATAAACGTACTTTACGACGGCTATTTTGAAATATACGGACGTACTTTACGGCGGCAATTTTGAAATATATACACATACTTTACGGCGGTTATTTTGAAATATATGGACATGCTTTACGACGGCCATTTTGAAAAAATATATCGACATACTTTTCGGCGGCCATTTTCAAAAGCCGAAATATCTTGGTTAATATCCCGAAATATCTTGGTTAATATCCAAGATGTCAAATAAGTGGCTTCACCTCTGGGATAGTGGCTAGGACTTAGTGCAAACATATCATTTGTCAGTTAAATGGGGACTTTAAGGTGTTCGTGGAAGTGCATAAGAACGATGCCGTCACTCCCGCGCCCGTATACGAATAATTGTTCATAAGTTGTTCATAAGAATGGAAAACGGAGATAAGTGGACGTGCATGGGTATTAGAATACCTAAATCTGAGATAGTGTATTTCTGTCAGATATCGATTGTGTATATCATAGCCATCGCCTCAGTAGTAAACTTGTCCATGAACAACGGTATCAGCGAAGTGTGGATTATCTTACTTAGCAGTTGTATCGGCTATATACTTCCGAACCCTAAACTAAAACAACAACAACAACCACCACCAACGTCATAATGAGCGTTGCATTGGTGCCGTTCCAGTCGTGCTCTAGTATTTGTATCAGCGGAATGTCTGGCAGTGGCAAGAGCCAATGGACGTTTACATTTCTTAAAAATCTCGAGTATATGTACGCGGGGGACGCTCCCGTAGAGACGGTATATTGTTACGGCATAGACCAGCCGTTATTCGACCAAATGGAGACCGTTATACCGAACTTCGCGTCTCGCCAGGGTTTGCTCTCCTCCAGCGAATTGGATGAGTTAACTAACGACCGGGTCATCGTTTAATTATCTTAGACGATTTAGCTATCGAAGTCGTACAAAATCCCGACATGGAGCTAATTTTCACGCAGGGATGTCATCATAGAAAAATTAGCGTTATTTTTATCACGCAAAATTTGTACGGTAAAGGAAAACACGCGCGAACCATAGCTCTGAACACCTGGTATCTGATTCTCATGAAAAACGTGTGTGACGTGTCACAGATCGCTACGCTAGGACGTCAGTTATTCCCCGGGAAAGCCAAGTCGCTAGTAGAAGCGTATCAAAACGCGCTTAAACTCCCGTACGGATACTTGGTTGTGGATACGTCACCGCACGGCAATGACGCGTATCGCATAAGAACGAATATATTCCAATGCCAAGACCCTATTAGCTATACCGTATAACATAAGAAAGACGCCGAGATGAAAAACGTTACTGAACAATGTCATTTTCTGCGATTGTTCATTATTACATCACATGACCAATGGAGGCAGTTATTAAATACCGTAACAAGGAAACAGCTTAAAGCGTTAACGGAGATTGCGCACAACGTCTTACGATACGTAATATCCCTTACCCCTACGCAACGCAGTAATCTGAAGAGACGTCAGCGCGCAATACGTTTATTGGGTGATCCGCACATAGGGTATAAAAGCAAGAAAGACGCGCTGAAGGGAAAGTCGGCGGAAATATTAACTTTACTTAGAATCAATCGGATGGGAGAAACGTCGCAACGTCGGGATAAAGGGAGATAAGTGGAGACTTAACAATCAAGCGCGCAAAACGCTCCGCATCGGGGTCAAGGGAGACAAACGGGGATACATCGAAACGTATAAAACAACGTAAACAACGTAAAACTATGGTTAAAAGTCCCGCAACAAGTACACCGAAACGTTCCACAGGACGACGTCCTACATCGCATGTCGTCAAACATCCCCCGGGCAGACGGCATATCAAACTTAAGGGTGCGGGAAAACCGAGGAAAAGGGAAATAAAAACATTACCGTGGATATCTCTATAAATGAGGAAGACAATTATTCGATTTTAATTCAATTTTATTTGTACGTAATAAACTGATTATACACGCGCGATTATGTTTTGAGTTTATTTAAAAACATGTCCATTTTAATGTCATTTTCTAGAGTATCGTGCGCTTCGAACGTCCTCATGATGTCTCGCATCGATAATCCTCCCACCCGGCATAACGTATAGTATATACAATATTGTTCACACACGGTCGAATAGTCCGCTTGAACGGGGTTCAGTGACAGGAGATATGCTGGTCCATTCGCGATCAAAATGTTCTTGAATTTTTCGTGATAATATTCCGGTTCATGGCCCAATGAGTCAAAGAATTCGCACGGTCCGTGTGTCGGGAAGTAAAACGCCACCAAATGCATTCCCTCGTTCCAACTATAGTCGGTATTCACTATGTACAATCGCGATGTATTAACAAATGTGGCTATCTCGTCCGTGGCACATACCGTGACGCCGTATTGATTTACGATCTCCGATATTTCGAAGCTATTCATTGTATAAATATGTTTCTGCTGTCATCTATATTTAACACTTGCGGAAATGTACCGTAATTAAGTACACAAACGCTTTCCGGTAGGGGTTTGGAGAAAGTAATCTGTAAACGACAGTGACCTTTCCTCTTGGTATTGAACGTATAGTACGGATTAATGTTCAGTACGTACAAACAGTAACCATTATTATACTCCCGCATGTCTATATTTATATCCTCAAGAAACGTGGCCAGTGTTCTATAGCAATCGATGTATATATCGTTGGCGTAGTCAGGGTGCAACGGTTTCGCCGGGAACGATTGTACGTCCACGTAAACACCCAGCGAATTACAGTCATAATGCTTAAAGTAATACGGCGATCTCTGGTAATCTCCGGAATAACCGGCACTCGACACTAGTCCTACAATTAGTCTATTCGGTACTAATCCTTGAAACAAATCGTCCGCGCTAAAACTATATTGTCCGGTAGCGATCGATGCGACATTGATCTCCGATCGCCGGTGTTTTCTTTATCATATTTCCGTGCGCCATTAACACGGCCGATTTCACTTTCTGTATGCATAATTTCAAACTAGAGTCGACAATCTGGATCTTCTGGTTGGGAATTAACGATTCAGACATTAGTCTGAACGCGTTACGACTAGGCCACAATTTCAGAGATAATTCTACACCGTTTATGATAAGTCTATCTTGTTGAAACAAATCTAACAATATGGGACCCTCTAAATCGGCGATTTTGCCATTTTTCTTATGTTCCCATCTGCGGTATACGGCCCCATTTGCGCCATTAATTTTGAAAACGTCCTCAAAGAAATGGTCCTTGTAGAACATCTGACTAGTAAGATAATTAGTCTGTATAGACTCGTTGGTGTTCAAAATCGTATCGATATATGCTTTATACGGATAGTTTACGCCCAATTGACTGATCGGTATCTGCTGCAGAGCGAAATCAATTTGGCTAAATAACGAATGGAGGGGTAAATTGACCAAAGCCGCGTGTTCAGACTCCGTAATCGGAGTGTCGTCTTCGTTAGTGATACGTAGTTTAATGCACAGCTGACTCCTTTTCAAGTCTATATATGCCGATGATTGTGCGGCAATGTTAAATTCCAAGGCGGATCCCTCCGTGATCTGATTGGCAGGTCGATATTCGATCCACTCTCTCGATTGTACGGTCGTATCGGTGGGTGGGGACTCGAAAATTGATAATTCCTGTATGTGATGTTCGTCCATTATTTCCCGGTTAATTGGTCACCTATTGTAGAACGACTGCGTTTACTTTTTGGCTCGTGTTTCGCTACACTCGGTCTCTTTTTGGCCTTCTTATGCGTTACGCGTGCGTGGCTGCTTACGTTTTACTTGCGCGTATACGGTCGGTTCGCTCTCCTTCGTATGTACTTCCTCACGAGCTAGATTAGATTTAGCCATTTCCAGAGCCTGAGCCACTGGTGTGACTAAGTTAACTTGCACTGGTCTGGCAGATACCGAATCGTTCCGGTCCTTCCGTACGTTACCACTACCCACGACATAGCGCCCTTTATAGTCCGGTTTGACTCGGCCTTCGTGAATATCGATGAAATGTTGGTTCCATTTATCAAAATCTGGGACGTACGGCACCCACTTTCTATTTTTAAAGTCAAATATTTCTATAGAGCCCATGATTTTCTAAAGTGTAGCACGCTGTACAGGTCGTTATGTTCGAATGTAACGGGTTTAAGATCCGATTCTCTCACGAATAGTCTCAATCTCTTCAGCTCGGACACTTTAACTTTGACGTAATACGGTTCGGCGAACGTTACCGCGCGGTGCTCGCTGTAGTCAGCGGCCACACCCAGGTTTCTCAATACCGGAAGTGACGTATTTTTAACGTATGACTCCTCCAGGAAATCGCAGCACAGATAAAGTCGCGTGGATCTCGGTTGAAATGATAGAGTTAAACTAATCTCATTCAGAGCGCATTCCCAGTCGCCGTCCAGTACGTATTTTGTATGTAGTTCTATGTCGTATTCTGATGCGGAGTTGTTCTTATGTAACTTCAGCTCATTGCAGTTTAGAAATAGATAGCAACTAGCCATGCTTTTGTATTCACAGTGGCCAGCGGTCTTCTTATGCACGATCAGCTGTCCGGTACTGTTCCACGTCGGTAGCTGGTATCCAGCTATTAAAAGTGTCCGGCCATCCGTACCACTTCACTAAAACTTCACGCTTTCTCTTACGTAATACTTTTTCTATTCTAAACTTTGTTGTTTCGTCGATGGAAATCCTGCTCAGTTCGTTTCCGTAAAATGTACCGCCGATATCTTCGCCCCTAATATCTGTGAGCTTATAATAGGCTAAGGCTATATTTTCCTTTTTACCGCAGGCACCTACTAAGAAATATTCCGTCGACCACCTTTCGTCGTATTCCCGTTGGAATGGCCGCCGTAAATGCGATACGCGTACCGTATCTCCGACGTTGAACTTGTATTTGGACGTCGGTTTGACCGTCGTTTTCGGAATTTTTTTACTGAAGTTTCCACAGTGCTATCTCGTCCCGTTCGCTGACGCTCGCAGGTGTCATTTTTATCGATCTATGATACGTGTTATTGTAACTATCTGTGACCGAGGATAGAACGTCTATCCATCTGTGCGTCTGGTGATGAGTCATATATCTCGATTTTATTGTCTTGATCGATCTCTCGGCCAAACGACACTTCATCTCATTGTTCGAGTAGAAATGATCAATACGGTATCGTTTTAATAATTTCTGAAACTCTCGACTTTTAAATTCGCTACCCCTATCGGTTCTAATCTTGTCCGGACATTTGCTACGTTTCAGAACGTCCGCTATCACCCGGGTGACGGTTTCGCCGTTCGGGCGTTTCATGGGAAATGTTCTGACGAATCTGGAGAACGCGTCAATCTCCAGGAGGAAATAACCGATTCCGTCATTAGCCTTAGTATAGCTAGTCATGTGGGCGGTGTCAATTTCCCACTGATAATTAATGTACGGTACAACCACTTTTCTTCTGGAAAATTTTCGAATGACTTGACGATGGTCTGTGTACGGATCCTGTTTCTCTAACCATTTCCTCATTTTCTTTCTACCTAACACAAATTTACCCGCTTTTCTGACGGCCTTAAACAACTTTTCCACACCCGAGTAAGAGGCAGGATGTTTGGGATCGTAATAAATGGATTTTAAATATCGTTCGTATGCGGCCATTGGTCACGACGTATACAGCTCTAGCTCTATAAGGGTGGGGTAAACGACGTCTTCCAAATCCTCCTGCGCTTTAATGCCGGTAATTAACAGCTTTCCGTTCAGGTGACACGATAAATGAATTGTCTCTTTCTTAAAAATTATCGTTGGAAACAACTCTGGTTCGTAACTAGAACCACTTTCCCTACAAAACGTCGACCAGCCTATAGAACCGCTCAGCGTATGACAAGCGGAAGCCGTGATAAACGTCGGATAAACGCGTCTCATAACCTAAACGCCGTAGTTTTCTAGCGTACCGTGCCAGTCTGTTCTCGCCGTCGTTAAACTGGCAGCCGCCCCGTTGCATATTATATTTCCATTTCTAAACAATAGGCAGCATCCTCTTATACGTTCGTGACGCCATATCAGCCCGGAAAAACGCCTCGGATCATATTTAGCGTCGCCTAATAAATTACTGAGACCCCTCAGATATATTGAGCAACCTAAACTGGCACCATAAACTACGTTTGTGATGCGCATGTTGTTAACTTAGGGGGAGCAAATACTAAACTGATACGGTGTTACATGAATAACGCATTTATTATTATTATTTACATATACATAAACGTGAGAAAACTAGTACTATGCCACGCTCGTATTGTTTGGCGAACATTCTTTACACAAATCTCTCAGATGTTTTCCTGACAGGTAGCACGGCACTACTCGGTTCAGCCCCGGTACAAAACTGTCCAGGATTCGAAGTCCATTTTTCAGATCTTCAAACTGGTTAAATGTCAAGGAAACCCCTTTTCTCGTGGCACGTATACTCGGTTCATTGTCCGGTAGTCAAAATTTCCTAATATACACGGTATCGTATCCCGGCTCCATGGTAACGAACCAATTCCCGCCTATATGTCGTCGATAGAACGTAGACTCGTTTCTTCGCAATTGATCGCCGTGAAATACAACTTCCGGTAAGATAGAGTACAGTTCGTTACATCTTTGTAATGTGATATTCTATCCAATCGATGGCGTCGACCGCCTATCATCCAATCGTAACTCGTCATTCAGTTAGCACTCGTGCCGACAGCGTCATCGATAGGTGGAATCTGCCGTTTAAGGGCTGCCCATTGATTTAAGTTCAGGGGAATACCGGCGATAGATGCCGAGTTGTTGATAAATCTCCTTATGTCCAGTATAACGTGTCCGCTTAGGTCACACACCGTTAAATACATCGTTTAACCTAGATCGTAACGTTCGCTGTAATCGCACACCGTCGCGTTACTATCGGCTGTCGTGACGTAATCGATCAATCGATCATCGCGATCCGTTGATAATCGTCTGATCAAAATCAACGTCGGGATGGCTAGAGTTATGAGCAGCATAACCGATACGCCTATCCATTTCACGGCCGTGGTGTGTCGTTTCGAGTTCTCCGATCTCATTCTCAACATCCGAGCAGTTTCTACATTCATTTTGTCGATTTTCCCAAGACTCTATAAAACTACTTGCCGCTTCCCGAGCCTCGAATTTTAAATTATAATAAGGTATCAGCGTCTTCGCCACGTATTCGTGGAATAAATATATCCAAATTAACATCGTTTCTTCTTATAGGACGCAGTTAGGATTGCACTCTGCGCAGTATAGCGCTCCGAGTAAATTGGCGTGATCAGGCTGCATGTCACACGGTTGGATCGTAGCGAGTTCTGGTACGAGCCGTTCGATGTCGGGTATTAAACTCACGAGTCGTTCGAATTCTTCGAACTTCAAGGCGATACCAGTCCGTGTGGGTTGTATATCGTTTCTTATCTCTGTCATACAGTATTTTCTCAAATTAACCGTTTCAAATCCTCCGTTTATGAGTAAGTAATGGTTCCTTCCTAGATGTAATTCGAAACGTACATCGCGTCCATTCTTATGTTCCAGGATAGTCTCTTCTATATCCGCTAAGTTCAACACGAGCTGAGTCCATCTTTGTAGTGACAAGCAAAATTCCCTGACTGTGGGTAACATGAACCTTCCCTCAAACGCGTACTCCTCAAACACCAATTCGCTGTAATGTTCATATTTTCTGATATCCAGATGAATGTCGTTTCCTAGTCGACACGTTCCGCTAACCGAATACATCTTGCTTCCTGTAATTTCAATTTTTACTTTTCTCTATATCTAACCTTCGACGTTACCTCGTGTATATCCGAATTGAGAATGGCTATACAATACAATGTTTAGCGGTTATTATGTGTCATCACGGTGTCATCACTATGGAGATAATCCGCTCATTATATCAGTCTTTACAATGGAAACGCTAAATCCCGCATCAATATTGGTCACTATTGATTTAAGATGCATTGAAAACCGAGCGATTTAAACGATTGGCCGGCTTAACCTCCCCGTCAAATTCGATTCCATTGTCAGCCTATGTTTCGAATACACTATGTACGATGATTATATTACCTTAGGACGACTGCGTTTTTCTTTGAAAAAAGAATTACGAAATCGATCAACGTAACGCCAGTTACATGTACTATAGACAACACCGACTTGGTCTAAAATGTTCGTCATTTTAAACTCATACAGCAGTGAATGTCCTGTCACAACTGACAATAACTGCTTTCATTCTATGGAAAATAATCGTCTTGTTGCATGAAATGGGTAGTTCTCGTGTATTAACACATTTATTTATTAACGTTTATTGCATTAAATGGGCTTGAACCGTACATGCAAATTAAGAATCATAATACACTCGACTAGTGTAGTGCATATACAAATGACACCACTACAGAAACCATTATATGTGACTACATAATCTGTATGATTATGTGCTTATGCAATAAATATAATTTACCATTCGTGTTGATATAATATTATTTAATTCAATTTTATGAAACACGGACATAGTTATTTGCTGCTATAACGGGAAACAATAAAAGTGAACCATATTTATCAAATTCGATTCCATTGTCAGCATATGTTTCGAATACGATATGTACGATGATTATATTACCTTAGGACGACTGCGTTTTTCCTTGAAAAAAGAATTACGAAATTTAACGTACGTCCGTAAATTACGAAAAATGTTGACAAACGATCGACGGGACTATGCGATCAGGGTCTACACTATTATATATTATATTAATAGAGTACAGTTAATAGCTCGTACTAGCGGTGTATGAAAGTTCGAAGGGGAACGCGCTGAACGTCCGTCATTTTGGTCTACGGTGTTGGCCAGTCGATAATGAAGATCAATCGACAATTAATACGAACTTGGTCTAGTATGGACCACATGTGAAAGGCGCGGACCTGTGACACAAAACAAATGCCCATTACAAAAACTCCATTACCCCACCCACTTGGTCTCATACCAGGATCAAGAACGATAACTCTCGCATACCTTAGATATTCGAGTTATCGACTAATCGATTCCCATACGTTTACATTGTATTTGGATCCCTGATCCCTCCTCCGCCCTCCATGGATAAACGTACTCCCACCCTACACACTACTTGTATGCGTTTATTTCTTGTCAAGTATATTATCCAGTATTAAGACGCATATTTAATGAATGATTACAAAATATAACCAAATCTTCCTGGTGTCAGCGGCCAATCAAATATCGGCTGGAGGAGGATAAATGATCTATATACTCATTATATTTTGTACACCGCGTAGTTTTACAAAACAAACAGTGTCTGGGTACGCCGTGAACAATGCCACTATTGAAGTATTGAAGTCCCATAGACGAGCTCGTAATAGTCACACGTCAATTTAATAAATGAGCCGCGTCGTACGAAAATGTACCTTATGGCATAAATGACGTTATCCAGTAAATGACGTCGGAAAAGTCGCTTCCATTTTCACTTTTGACATGCCTGACGTCGTTACTAACAGCTGGCAATAACACACGATAACACGTATTATCATATGCTTGACGGTGTTCCTTTAGATAAACTAACGAATTGTATGTAGGCCATTGATTATTTTACCATTTTATACCACCATATAAACGGGTGCTCTCGGTGTTGTCATTAAAATAATGATAAAAAACAAGTAATTTCAGTAGCCTGGGAGTATGTCGAGTCTGCAGCCGGGCCCTTGTACATATGGAAAACTATTGACACATAATTATACTGGGTTTATACAATTTGTTAACGTAATAGTTCTGCTTGTAGTCGGTGACATAAAGATTAACCCACATGCAGATAAATACTTAGCAAAAGGAAGGTAACCAGTAAATAATTATTGCATTTCAAACAATTAAATATTTTTTAAAAATATGTAAAAGCTCTAAATGTTAAGAAAGTGACAAAGCAAACAAAATTGTTTCAGACAAAAAGAGGCCTTCATGGGAATCAAGATCAGGCTGGATCATGCGATAAAATAAAATCTGCCAACTGAACATATTGTCAATGATTTGCTGAATAAATGTTGAACTATGCAAACCCTTGTGAAATCAAAATAACTTCACTAGTGTCTGATTTTCATCAGGGTCGACACTAATTTTAAATGCAATTATATATTTCCTGAGCAATCATTTAGATAAATACTGCTGTATTTTAGATAATGACAAATCATAGACAAGTTTAGAACACGCTGTTAGGGAGTAAAAATTGTAATTGCCAATCATAAATTCGTGTATGGTACATATAATGTGTTTCTTTGAAATTACTAGTGTATGCATACCACCCTATCAAATATGAACAGAAACCCGGACCATGACCGGCGGCGGTATGGTACGTGACACTTTCCTTATCAATTCCACGAACTAAATAACAACAGATAAACGCGACTGAATTCGCGGCGACTGAATTCGAATAATATCATTTCGTATGTAACGACAAGCCGCGAAATGACCGTAGCGGGCCCCAAAACATATTATCATATCTTGCATAACCCAATCTCATATGGATCCTTCCCTGCTTGATCTCCTTTGCTCTGACCAACCCTCAAATACCATCATCATATAGCATAACACTGTTACGGCGGAGTCTCCATATATCACATTCACTCACACTTAGCCATTTTCCCGGCCTGACATACCGCCATAGTGCGGTAAGAGAATGAACTAGCTAGGTTAAATTAACCGCCTCATTGCCTCCTTCACTTAATTCACATATTTCGACTGTATCGCAGCTATTAGTAAATTCCGAAACAAACGACAGCCATTGGCCTGACACTTTTGTTGGCTCAAATGCCCGGGTTTGGAAGTCTTCGAGCCAATTCCTACCCTTAAATATAAAGTAATAAAAATAAAATCACCTTCAAACTTGATCATGTCCTTGCGGTTTGAATGCACGAAATCAGTTCACCTTAAATACTATACCAACTATAATTGGTAAATTGTGAAAAATAAAAATATTTGTATGGGGTTTTATTTAATTTGGAAGTGCCTATTGACCCTTTTACCCTAACTATCTGACATGGATAGTTTCATGCTCATTTCAGGACTATTCCATTAGGTAAGAGGTATTTTTTAAATATGTACAGGGTTTGTACATGTTGCCTTTGTGTTATGTGAGCTTGAAATGGTTAAGCCTGGTTAACATAGGATAGGCTTAACCCTTTTCAGTTTTAGAATACACAAGATTATTGACAATGTTGTTTGCTCTTTTTTTTCTTACCGTTTTGTCCGGTCGTATGTCGATACGGTTTACGTGAGGGGTGACAACATATAATTAAGTGCAGAAATAAAGCAAGAAATGATGAAAAGCATTGAAGGCCAGTTTTGTTTATGTCATACGATGTATTAATATAGTGATACATGTATATCCCGAATTATGAAGTGCCATCCTTCACCGGTAGTTTCACTTGACAATTCAGTTCAAATGAATCGCATATCTAGTCAGGTTTGGACAGTCACTTTTGAAAGCCTCGTTGCTCAGTATACTTGTGAGATTCCTTACATTTAGTTGGTCGATAGACATACAATATATGCTATATATTCAAAATGTAGTTAAACATTCCTTTCATCCACATTACGTAAATCCGGTCGACCCTACGACCATGAGAATACCTCCCCACTAGCCCCACCCCCACCCCTCTCCTCACAGATGACATAAAACCAACTTAAAATAGGAAAGATGACTTTGTTGTTGTGAGATAAGTAATGTGACGTCGTGAAGAATATTACGTCGTTTCAATAATGATCGACGTCACGTTCAAGTCGCATTCGGTGTATGTGCTAAAATATGAATAAATCGGCCAATTTACGGAATGGCATAAACTAAAGAGCAGTGTGTTCAGAAAAGAGTTCCGCATCGGAAGACGTAAAAAAGTAAAAATGTCAAAATTTTGACATAAGGTACCTTTTCCAAAGACGCGGCTCAAATACACGTCTTTGGCATTTCAATTGGTGGGAAATTACTTTTGTCCACCTACTGTACATCCGATAGGGTACCGCCAGTATTTGTTGCTGGTTCCACAACGAACGATTGCCTATCGTTTGCATATCGCTTTGACATCGTGTTCGTTTATATAATTCGACTACGATGTTTGCGTTGACGAAAACATCATTTTCTAATTAAAAACAACGAAATCGATGTCAAAACGATGCGTTGAAAGAAACGACATGCGTTGAAATAGTTGAATGCCGGATATTTAAACAAAAATATTATTTTCGCTTCTCGTACATAAAAAACGACAATTGTTTGTATGTATATCGTTATACAAAACTATCGTATCCACTGCGTTTTCCATTCGTTTTCATAGTTTTCGCTTGTGAACCTGCAACAAATCTTCACTGTAATGTTCCACCTGTCAGCAACTAAGGTCATTTTAGGGATCAGGACTATGGTGTACGGGGTCAAGACTAAAATTACAGGTGCGCCTATACATTGTACAGGTCCACCAGTAAAATATGCAGGTGGCCCTATACATACATTTACAGGTGGGGTAATACATAGAAATAGAAATGATTCTGAAGTGCTGCCAAACCATTTTTATTGATAACAATAGAAGTTAAAAAAATAAACAACATACGAACAAATAAAATCAGCAATGTAAGGGTTTAATTACCATTCGCATGCTTCCATTTGGCCACGGACAGTGAGTTCATATGTACCACTTTCCTATTAAATACGTGATCCACATCACGTGTCATTTGAGTCATGTTTGATAATAACCGTTTGAATGACAATATATATCATTATCAGGCTACATGAATTAACCTTTTTACCAGAAGCGACACTGGTCACACATTCCATAAGCCCCATTTCTCCAGTCACAATCACATATTAGATACGAGAGATACTGAGAGATCCGGGTGACCGAGACGTTTCAACTGAGTGGTACAGTGGATCCTCTCTAAACCGGACAACAAGAAACACCTGTGATC
Organism: Conchocele bisecta; assembly: GCA_029237695.1. NCBI lineage: Eukaryota > Metazoa > Mollusca > Bivalvia > Lucinida > Thyasiridae > Conchocele > Conchocele bisecta. Next base: position 81,582,314 of record CM055268.1, read on the forward strand.
TAATTGTGATAGGTGTCTTGGTCATTTATCTCAGGTGATATAATAATGTCTGTTCGTGATCGCAAAGCACACAACTATGGCTCGGAATAATCAAATGTCTGATTTACAGTGAAACCTCGCTAAACCGGACACACTGGGGACCTCCCAGGGTGTCCGGTTTAGCGAGGTTCCACTGTAATACAATAAACTTATTATCGATAATAATAATGGCATTCATTACCGTTTCTATTGTATAATATTTATATGAATTCTAAATACAAGTATTTCAATAAAAAGTCTTAATTTTGTCACAGTTATTGGTCTGGCAGTCGCCTGACCTGCCTGACCTGTAGCGGATTTCACCAAAACTGTTAAGTATTCTTATCTTGCTAAGTACCCTTTGAGGGCGAAATTTTATATTTAAGGATAAATTTATTATTCTGTATTTATTACATTATCACAGCCATTTTGGCTGTGATAATGTAATACATTCAGTATAATAATTCTGCATACTTTTAATCATCAAATATATGCAGTCGTTAGTTCTATATGAAATAATGCATTTCGGGAAATATAAATGATTACTACCTCAAAGTATACTTGGCTAGATAAGTATGCTTAGCAATGTTGGTGAAATCGGCTACTGGTCCGACGCCCCTGCAGAGTCTGCTTTATCACCCGGTCTCGATTCACCAAACATCAATGAGACTTGGAACGTTCGACAGCGGAACCTCCCTAAACCGGAACCCGAGAACACATTTATTTCCTTCATTTGATTGGCGTCACGGACATTTATATATGATGTTATTGTATGTTCATGATTGCCAAGTACACACACATGTCTTGGAGGGCTCATATTCCGGAATTACAGTGGAACCTGTCTAACCCGGACTTGCTGTGTGTGATATGTGGCTGTGACTGGAGAAACGGGGCTTATGGGATTTGGCAGCTGATTTTTATCTACATTTCTTGTTAGATGCATGACGGGTGTTTATTGGTGGAATAGTACAGGTCTTGATCAGACTATGCGGATGCACATGTTGATCTGGATCTACACTGATCGCAAATTCCCATACGCCCATGTATCCAGTAACAGTCTCACATATGAGACACGCCAGGCGATTTTGTACCTTCAGACATCTGCGTAATTTCATGAAATACGTTTACAAAATTAACAATATTTTCAGTAAATGGCGTCAAAATATGACAAAATGTTCAGAGTATTCGCATGTACTCTGAAATTTTGTCAACTGTTGACTTTATTTATGAGAAAATACTGTAAATTTCGTAGACGTATTTAAGTTACGCAGATGTCCGAAGGTACACACTCACATGGCGTGTCTCATATATGTTTCAAGATCGAGGAAGATGTCCAATTTACCACACTGAAACAGATTAACCCTTTGAACCCGAAATCCCGCTATATCGGTTTATGCAAAAAGTGCAGATCCAGATGAGCCGGCTCGTAACGCTCGTATTTTGTGAACATTGGATTGGTCGGAACATTAGCATATCACAGTCCATTCCAGGTCCTTAGGGTTGAAAGGGTTACAACCATATCTAACATATATCATATGAAACAAACACATAAGCACAGCGTCATACAGCATCATACACCGAAACTGTACTGACCACCAAACATAGAGGCCTCATTTAAATATTTATTATAGGAATGAATGGCCTTTTGTGAAATTTATGGGGGTATAAACTTGGAAAAGTCGCGGGAATACTGGACGAATATTAACTAGAACGAATATTAGACCGCACGACGCTAACGTAAATATTTTGGCGGAAATGTTCACGCGACATACATAAATGTATACCTAGTATGAGTAGTATTGTTATTTTGCTAAAATAAGCTACTTACAACGTGTAAGAGTGCAAAATTAGATATATATATATAGATATTGCTTCTTTAACTGCGGAGATACACTGAAAAATGTAGGTGGAAGCAAAGCTCATCGGAATTACTGAATACATTGCATACATTATAATAATATATATATATATATATATATATATATATGCTTCCACCTACATTTTTCAGTATATCTCCGCAGTTAAAGAAGCAATTTTTTGTGTGCGAAGCTTAAGAAGCGCAGATATTCTCATTAAATTATATACAGCCACTTATTTATATTATAACCAGCTCTGATGAATTGGGCTACTGTAAGCTTTGTCGAAATAATGTTATCAGGATCGCGATACCGATATATGATGTGAAATTTCCCCAGGAATAGGCTAATCAGCACTTCTTATTGCTAAATTATGAATCTTTGTTTACATTTTCCTAAAAATTGACAATAAAACAAATAGTTCCCGAAATCCCGTATAATACTTATTTGAGACGAGCCAGGTGGGTTTGAACCCATGAAGATGTGCGATTTTTCATGATAAATATTTGCAAATTTGGTAAGTTTACTAAATTTTCATAGCAAATGCGGAATTCCACTCAGATTTGCGCTGAATATTTTGTCAATTTTCGACGTCACTTATGGAAAATATCATAAATGTTGTAAACAGCTTCTTATGTACAAACTCACATGCCTTGTCTGATTTTATTGTGAATCAATAACCAGTCTTCCTATACGGGCTGGAATGGAGACGGAGTAAATGGCGAAGGTGCCTTTTTTAAGGTGGATACACTTTTTGTTGTTTCGAAATACAATATAGTATACAGTATAGGTGTTCGTACAACAACATCGGCGGGTTTTAGTTTGAACAAACAGTATGTTGTGTCGTAATTCACTTTGCTCCATTAACCCATTCAACACTGCAGTCATCTATAGCGATGTTTGCAAACAGTGTAGATCCAGTTGAGCCGGCTCGTAACGAGCAGTTTCAAAAGGATCTGCACTTTTTGTAATTAATTTTCCTCGTTTTTGAGAACAAAACACACCCTTTTCATAAATGTACAAGTCTGAAAACTATTATGTGATGATTGGATTGGTCGGAAAATTAACATTAAACAATCAATTCCAGTTTGTTATCGGTTAAGGCGTCACAGCCGTAGAACCTGAAGGAAACATCCATTTCCTCACCTTCATCTCGACTCGACTCAGTGACTTGTAGTACGTTGTATACGCTCTCCAGTTGATTCCTTTAGCATATTCCGTATTACCGTAGTCGAATTGGACAAATGATTGAGACACACCATGTGATTTTGTACCTTCGGATATCTGCGTAATGTCATAAAATACGTCTGCAAAATTTACAATATTTTTCATAAATAAAGTAAAAAGTTGACAAAATTGTCAGATTACATGCAGAACATAATTCCGCATATAGTCTGACAATTTTGTCAACTTTTGACTCCATTTACGGAAAATATTGTAAATTTTGTAAACGTATTTCATGAAATTACGCAGATGTCCGAAGATACAAATTCACATGGCGTGTCTCATAATTATGTGGCTGTCACTGGAGAAATGTGGCGTATGGGATATTCGACCAGTGTAGATCCCGATCAGCCTGTGCATCCGCACAGTCTGATCAGGATATACACTGTTCACCATTCCATCAATAAAACACCAGACAGGCTTCTAACACGCAATATAGATCGTTGTCAGGCTACATGGTTTACTATAGGAATGAATGGCCTTTTTGTGGAATTTATCGGGGTATAAACTTGGAAAAGCCGCGGGAATACTGGACGAAGGCCGGAAGGCCTCGTCCAGTATTCCCGCGACTTTTCCAAGTTTATATCCCCGATAAATTCCACAAAAAGGCCATTCATTCCTTATAATTCCAGCATTTGAAATAAATTCATCAAGAAAATGTGTTTATTTTCCGTTGTCTTAAGAATTATTTTAACTGCGTCTGACGGTTACGGAAAGTAGTTCGGCATGGAGTTTACTGGGATATAAATTTTGGACGGAGACTTGCAACGGACCAATCAAATGTTAGGGAATTGTGTAAATATTTTTGTGCTGGAATTATTGTTTGATTAAAGCTACACTGGTCACAGATCCCATAAGCCCCATGTCTCGAGTCACAGCCACATATAATGCGTCTACTATCAGGCCGCATGAATAATTATGTATTGTCAAACATTTGTCAGACTAATTTCATAAAAAAGTCTACAGCTACACATACGGCGTTATTATTTTTGAATACATTGCTTTCAATTACCACACTCACGATGTATGCGTTTCTTTCTTGTCAAGTATATTATCCAATATTAAGACGCATATTTAATGAATGATTACATAATCTAACTAAATCTTCCTGGTGTCAGCGGCCAATGAAATATCGGCTCTAGGACCTAAATCATCTATAGGCTCATTATATTTTGCACACCGCGTAGTTTTGCACACAAAAACCAGTGTCATGGTACGCCACTTGTACATGCACGATATGCGATATGCACTTAAGTCCATATAAGAGCTCGTAATAGTTACACGTCAATTTAATAAATAACGTTTAATATTCAATGTTGAAACAACGATCTACAGTGTCTGTTAAAAGCATACCGGGTGTTTCAGTAATGTAATAGCGAACTGTACATACCCTTAACAGACTGTGTGGATGCACATGCTTATCTGGATCTACACTGGTCACAAAACCCATAAGCCATAAAATAAATAGCATATTCCAATGTATGTAAGTCACACTAATGCATTATGACATAATGTGAGAGTATGGCCTATGATAGTTTATTCAGAAAGTTTTAAAGGGGCACATCAGGATTATTCTTTTTAAAAAGTACTATAAAAAAACTAAAAACGTGGCCCTGTGTAAAGTGGTTTAATTGACGATATGACGATACTAGGACTAATGGTATGATATATTGACCGTTTGACTCAATATAAAGACATACTGGTATGATATATTGAACGTTTGACTCAATATAATGACATAATGGTATGATATATTGAACGTTTGACTCAATATAAAGACATAATGGTATGATATATAGAACGTTTGACTCAATATAATGACATAATGGTATGATATATTGACCGTTTGACTCAATATAAAGACATACTGGTAAGATATATAAAAGGTTTGACTCAATATAATGACATAATGGTATGATATATTGACCGTTTGACTCAATATAAAGACATACTGGTATGATATATAGAACGTTTGACTCAATATAATGACATAATGATATAATATATTGACATTTTGACTCGATATAAACACATAATGAGCTCATATATTGACGTTAGGACTGCATAAAAATACTTTATCGTCATATAAGACAGCCATGGCGTTCCATATAGGACCGCTGTGTTGTTTTTATTTTCACCCAGTATGTACATGTATGTTCAACCAGATAGAAAATCTCATACGTATGTACCGATATGGGTGAAAATTGAAACAACCCAGCAGTCCAAGTATCGTCATATATCTTCAATTAAACCACTTTACTCAGGGCCATGATGCAAACACGTTTTTATTTAGTATTTGTTTAAAACATTCTGTCTGATATGCCCCTATAAGAATGCATCAGTCCGTGACAGACTCACCTCTATTGTACACCGCAGGCTGCGTTAATCTTGCCCAGAACACCTACTGGCAGTCTAAACTCGCAATCAAGCAGCTTCATTGACTGAACCTGAGCTGTAGCACAGCTCAGGCTCAGTCAATCAAGCTGCTTGATTTAAAGGACAATATTCAAGCATTTTGAAATAAAAATATTGACAACTATTGGCAAGATGTGCGAAGGCGGTGGTATAATATGATACATCAGAATCACACTGCACTAGCAAGTCTGTAGCCTATTTCACCAACACTGCAAGGTATACTTATCTAGCAAAAGTATACTTTGAGGGATAAATTTTCAGTTTAAGGATAAATTTATTCATTTTTATTGTACTGAACTTATTACATGATCACAGCCATTCTGGCTGTGATAATGTAATAAATTCAGTATAATAATTCTGCATACTTTTAATCATCAAATATATGCAGTCGTTAGTCCTATATGAAATAATGCATTTCGGGGAAAATAAATGATTACTCCCTCAAAGAATACTTTGCTAGAGAAGTATACTTTGCAATGTTGGTGAAATAGGCTGCAGGTATCAGGTGTGAAACACATGTGGAAGACTCGCACCTAGAACACTATAGGATCCAATACTTGACCAGTGTAGATCCTGATCAAATAGCACATTCATACTTTGCAATTTTGATGAAATCGGCTACTGCATGGTGCTGGCCTGTCAACAAAGATACATGCACAGCCTTATTTCACCAGGCCCATTAATATATGTCGATGTTACTGGATAAATGGGGCTTAGGGATTTGGCGACTGCATTCGCACAGTGTGATCAGGATCTGCACTGCTCGCCATACCATCAATGACACACACACCATACTTCTAACAAGGAGTATCGAAGGTTACAATGTATTACATTATATCAGACTACAGGACTAAGCTGTTCGATAAGGAGCTGATCACAAACACGACATGCGATTTTGTACCTTCGGACATCTGCGTAATTTCAAGCTGTTCGATAAGGAGCTGATCACAAATCCCATAAGCCTCTATTTCTCAAGAGACAGCCACATATGATAACCGCCATGCGATTTTGTACATTCGGACATCTGCGTAATTTCATGAACTATATTTACAAAATTTACAATATATTTCATAAATGAAGTCAAAAGTTGACAAAATATTCAGAGTACATGCGGAATATAATATAAATGTTGTCAACTTTTGACGCCATTTACGTACAATATTGTAAATTTTGTAAACGTATTTCATGAAATTACGCAGATGTCCGAAGGTACAAAATCACATGGCGTGTCTCATATGTGGCCGTTATTGGAGGAATAACAGGGCTTATGGGATTTGCGACCACTGTAGATCCACATCAGCCTGTGCATCCGCACAGTCTGATCAGGATATACACTGTTCGCCATTCCATCAATAAAACACCCGGCATTGCTAACCAGCAATATATCGTTATCAGGCTACAGTGGTTTGCTATTTGATCAGGAGCTACACTGATCACAGATCCAATAATCCCCATTTTTCCAGTCACAGGTATATCACATGCCAGAAGGTACAAAATCACATGGCGTGTCTCATATATAAATCGTAGTTCGCATCACTGAACGACAAAGTGTATCCAGCCGCCTTGCTAATCGCCACTGTATCAATACCGAGCAGAGACACAACCCGAGTACAGTTTGGACGGGGAGACGTATAATCCCTGGTGTGAGAGCAGTTATGGATTACATTTGCCTACTACTCGCGTTGGGACTGACCGCCGCAGCGCCGCAACTGCGCGAGGAAAAAGAATCCCTGGCGAAACTTGATGCCCGAGCCTTCTTGCGATCAATGGGCGTCTCTCACTACCGACCACGTGACTGCTACGATATCCAGCGGTCCCAGCATTCGGTCACGGGCTACTACACCATCTACCCAGAGGGCACAACGGGCTTCATGGTGCGCTGCGACTTGACGACTCTCGGCGGAGGGTGGACGGTTATCCAGAGGCGGATATCCGCTTCCGACTTCGAAAAGACATGGGTGGAATACCAGGTGGGCTTCGGGAACATAGGCTCGAACTTCTGGCTGGGGAATGAGCAGATCCACGCAATTACGTCACAGGGATGGTACGAACTGCGAGTCGAGATGGCGAACGTGAACGGACCCGGGATAAAGTACGCCGCCTATAATAAGTTCAAAGTGGGCGACGCTGACAGCAAGTACAAGTTAACCGTTGACGGTTACCATGGTGACGCCGGTGACAGTTTGACCTATCACAACCAGAGACCATTCACCACGCAGGACCGGGACAATGACGATAACTCGGGCAACTGCGCGGTGACGTACAAGGGGGCCTGGTGGTACGGCTCGTGTCATCAGTCGAACTTGAACGGCGAGTACGGAAACGTCAACTACGGACAAGGACTCAACTGGCTCGCACATACCGGATACAAGAAGTCGCTGGCTCGCGTGGAAATGAAGGTGCGGAAATGGATGCGCCCTTTGATCTAATCGTTCACATTATACAGTCGAACCTCTCTGAACCGGACACAGAGAAAGGTAGTTCTGCTTAATTTTGATCGCGTGCATTGCCCTTTACTTCCGATGATAATGTCTGTTCCTGATCGCAAAGCACATGTACGGCGGTAGTCATCTGCTTGTTTGACAGTGGAACCTCCGTTTTAGAGAGGAATCCTTTACTTCATTCAAGTTATAACATTATGACGTCATGAAGCACCCATGTACGATACACTTTCAATGGTACATGTTGATGCTTGATGAACCATACAGAATAGCAGTCTAGTGTATATGTATATACATGTAGTGTATGTTGGTATCAAGTTTATCAGACAAGGCTAGGAAACGCGTAGGAATTCCGAGGCTTGCCGAGGATTCCTACCGTTTCCGAGCCGAGCCTGATAAACTCGATATCACAAGACACTAGCATGGTATTATATTTATCAGATAACGTTTTCTACTACATAATGAGCAATTATGACGTTTTTGTCGAAAAGAAAGCGGACATGTTTCCGTGACGTAATTCCACTGACGTAATACGGTAACGTCATGTGCTGCCGTTCTACCAATGAAACGTCAGTTTTCAATTTGTTCTTGATACAGCAATATGTTATCAATTAGTACGTATTCGGCTAATACATAACTCGTTACCTGATAAATAGTTCCATGCGAAGTGCGTTGTACAGGGGCCCGTTTCACTAAACTTCCTACGACTAAGAAGCTTGTAATGGCAAACTTGAAATACACAATAACATTTGCTGAGACAGCCGAAATATAACATGAACGTGGTCAAAATTAATGACGTGTACAGGTAACCACGTTAATGTTTGATGCAACTTCATACTAAACTTCGTACGAACATTTGCACCGTACAAATTTAATGAAACAGATCCCATGTCTACTCTAGTGAACAGATATGCACGATGCAATTTAGCATTATACGTGCAGGATACGGACATGCCATTGTTTTCTCTGTTAAAGGTACATGGCCACTCAGTAGGTACACACTGTTCTTTATATCAGAGATATCATCTGAGACATTTACCCCACGTATTGATTGACAGTATTATACATTTTATATCAGACGTAAATTTCCACACTGATATTATGGACGATAACCGTGTTTCCTTAAAATGTTAACGGACACTACTATTTATTTTCTGTATTTATTTTTTGGTGTGCATTGATCATACTTTATAATCTTACGAAAATATTATTTTTTCCGCTAACGCATTTAATTAGTATAAATAATTAAAAAAAAATCCATGCCTCATTTGCATATGAAAATAGCTTGATACCACCGCACGTCACTATCAGTAAAATAAATATCACTAAATTATTATATCTGTATAGCGGGCACTCGTCATTTTTAGAACTATTGGAATAGTGACACAATTATACGCTTATTTAATTCCTATAAAGAACAGTTTGTGCCTACTGAGTGGGCATGTACCTTTAAGCGTCCACCCAGATGGTCAAAACCTCCCTACGTATCCGCTAAAATCAAACAGGGTTTTGAAACAACGAAGGTAAATTCATGTTAAACTTCTTCAGTTTGTAAATGTTTGAGTAACTTCTTAACATAACTTTAACTTGTAGCCAGCAAATCTTAGAACAAATAGGAAGAAAATACCATTATTAAGCGTAAATTCATGAACGGGGATTTACAAATTGGACAAATTCCCCAATAAGTTTTTACCTCACCAGTAAATGGTGAAAAATAGCAGACGCATTTTGTTTTTCACAAAATCACTCTCAAAATCTACCCACACGCGGACGCTTAACTGAGAAACTTTGTACAGTGGAACCCCTCTAAACCGGATACCCTGGGAGGTCCCTATGGTGTCCGGTTTAGAGATTTCATTGTACTACTGTAACATATATATAGAGAATAGTAGGTTAGTGCCGTGAATGGGAAAAAATATCTGACAAGGCTCAAGAATGTCTCTATTTCTCATCAGAAGTATATGTTGTGACCACTCATTTGAACCGTCTCGCCGAGACGGTTCAAATGAGTGGTCACAACATATACTTTGCTTCAGAAATAAGGAAAATAGATAGAGAATATTAGGTTAGTGCCGTGAATGGGAAAAATATCTGGCAAGGCTCAGGAAACGGGATGGGCGAGGCTGTGCCGAGCACATCCCGTTTCCGTGCCGCGCCAGATATTTTTTGCCATTCACGGCACTAACCTACTATTCTATTTATCCCGTCAACACCTACAAATGGTTGTAAAATGCAAAAATTGTATTGACTGGATATCAAAAATGTTTCACGGCACCGTGTTTCACGGCACATACGCACTGTGTTGACGGGATAAATATGTATATTACATGTATATTTAATACAATTTCTGAGCCAAGCCCGTTGTTCGATCGCTATAATAACCGGACACAAATAAAAGTTAGTTCTATCTAATTGTAATCGGGTTCATTGCCATTTATCTCCGCCGAGTATGTCTCTTCGTTATCGAAAAGCACCCACGCGTGTCTTGGACGTTGTTGTATGTCTGTTTTACAGTGCAGCCTCTCAGGGTGTCCGGTTGAGAGTGGTTTCACTGTATCACGTTTATGAGGTAAGGCTAGCGAGCCTCGACATCCCGATATTAGTTTCGAAAACAGTTAAATATCCACAAATATAGTGAAAAGTTGACAGAACTATCAGAATACACGCGGAATTGAAGTACACGTGCCCTATGGTAGTTCTGTCAACTTTTGGTGTCAGTTGCAAATCTTCTAACGCAGTTTTGGAACATTCTCATATATGGCTTTGGCTGGAGAAATGGGGCTTATGGCATTTGTGGTCATTGTAGCTTCTGATCAAATAGCACACCCCTGTAGCCTGGTAACCATCTATATTTCTAGTTAGTAGCATTAATGGTATTTCATTGATGGTATGACGTACGGGTGCACAGGCTGATCTGGATCTACACTGGTCGCAAAGCCCATAAGCCCCATTTCTCCAGTCGTAGCCACATATGTGATCAAGCAAAACATTCAGATGACTGATCAACATTTCATTACCCGTCACCCGGATGTGGCTAATGGTATATGGCGGATCTGGTGATCCGGATGTAAGATCTATGATACCCCGTTTGTCCAGAGGCCGTGGTATAAACATGTCATGTGGGACTAAATAAAAAGAAAAGAGAAGTAAAGCCAATCGCTTATTATATTACATATATCACATCGGGCCTCAAAAGATAGTTGTGCGGGCAACCGTCCATAATATGCTTGGTAGGTTCATCTTGTTTTATTTTATCATTGTTAGTACTACTAAATGCGTTGTAGATCAGTAGACAAGTCTGAACAATGGCTGCTGAACGGAAATTATTTCCACGCAGTTGCATAATCGATCTACAGCGGAAAATGAAAGCGACGCAGAACCGGTGTAAATAAAAGAGGTTGTGCTAACACAAAAGTTAATATTGACATACATGTATGACACCAACATACTGTTCAAACAATAGCCTATGCTCAACTAGATTGGTCAGTAAGCGACGCTTACGGAATACCCCCCGCGTGGGCCCAAGTACCCCTAAATATGTAATAACAAGAAATCCAAGTGTGTGGGCTTGTGACATTGACTCTGGGCTTAGCGGGGGCGGCACGAACGTGAATTTGCAGATCCGAGCAAGGAAATAGAAGTTATAACCGATGTCTCTGATGTTACGATTTGTAAAGAGACTAAGTATGTGACCTTGACCTCGAGATCAGCGGGGATTTGTCACAGCATGATAGTAGAGCCTTCGAGGAATTCATGTATGAAATATTTTCGATGAAAGAAATAGAAGTAATAACATATTTCTCTGATGTTACGTTTTGTAAAGAGACTACGTATGTGACCTTGACCTTGGGATCAGCGGGGGCTGGACAGTCGTGGATTTGTACAACCTTAGAGGAATGCACGAGTGAAATATTAAGAATTTTTAATGAAGGAAATAGAAGTTATAACTGATTTTTCTGATGTTAAGTTTTGTAAAGAGATCAATTATTTGACTTTGACCTTGAGATCAGCGGGGGTTGGACGGTCGTGGATTTGGCACAGCATGGTACAGGAATGCATGTGTGAAATATTAAGCATTTGAGATGAAGGAAATAGAAGTTATAATATATTTCTTTCATGTTAAGTTTTGTTAAGAGAATAAGTATTTGACCTTGACTGCGGGGGTTGGACTGTTGTATTTGGCACAGCACAGGAATGCATGTGCGAAATATAAATCATTTTAAATGCACACACGCACGCACGCACGGACGGACGGACGGACGGACGGACAACCTGATTCCAGTTTACCCCCACAACTCGTTGCGGGGGGTATAATAAATGTCAATCCATCAACTGAAATTTCCAGACGATCCTAAATTTGCACTTACGAACATTTTAGTCTTACGAAGTTTAATGAAACGGACCCCAGTGGTATAGAACATGTCTATTGTTGCAATGACGATACTGTTTGGTAATTGCATTTCAGTGACACAGCTAATACATGTAGTATTGGTACATATACTATACCTCTAAATGCAATAGCTACGAAAGTACATGTTCCTGGGATGATCTCAGGGGGCCATGCACGGTCCCTGGCCACTGGTTAGTGCATGTACAGGGGTGAAAGACGCCAAAGCATGCCATGAATGGCGTAATATGATACAGACGCAGATGCAGACGATGGTGTAATATAATACATCAGTATCCGGTTGCACTAGCAAGTCTGTAGCTTGGTTCACCAACCTTGCAAAGTATACCTATCTAGCAAAGTATGCTTTGAGGGAGAAATCTTCAATTTAAGGATAAATTTATTAATTTTTATTATACTGAATTTATTACATTATCACAGCCATTTTGGCTGAGATAATGTAATAAATTCAGTATAATAATTCTGCATACTTTTAATCATCAAATATATGCAGTCGTTAGTCCTATATGAAATAATGCATTTCGGGGAAAATAAATGATTACTCCCTCAAAGAATATTTTGCTAGATAAGTATACTTTGCAACGTTGGTGAAATAGGCTGCAGGTATCAGGTGTGAAACACATGTGAAAGACTCGCACCTAGAACACTATAGGATCCAATACTTGACCAGTGTAGATCCTGATCAAATAGCACATTCATACTTTCTAATTTTGATGAAATCGGCTACTGCATGGTGCTGGCCTATCCACAAAGATACATGCACGGTCTTATTTCACAATGTCCATTAATATATGTCGCTGTTACTGGATAAATGGGGATTAGGGATTTGGCGACTGCATTCACACAGTGTGATCAGGATCTGCACTGCTCGCCATACCATCAATGACACACACACCATACTTCTAACAAGGAGTATCGAAGGTTACAATGTATTACATTATATCAGACTACAGGACTAAGTTGTTCGATAAGGAGCTGATCACAAACACGACATGCGATTTTGTACCTTCGGACATCTGCGTAATTTCATGAACTACGTTTACAAAATTTTCAATATATTTCATAAATGAAGTCAAAAGTTGATAAAATATTCAGAGTACATGCGGAATATAATATAAATGTTGTCAATTTTGACGCCATCTACGGAAAATATTGTAAATTTTTTAAAGTTATTTCATGAAATTACGCAGATGTTCGAATGTATAAAATCACATGGCGTGTCTCGATGATAATGTCTGTTCCTGATCGCAAAGCACATGCACGACAGTGGTCATCTGCTTGTTTTACAGTGGAACATTTATAAACCGGACACCCCGGACACCCGGTTTAGAGAGGTTACACTGTAAAACTTACATACAATCCTTTACTTCACTCAAGTTATAACATTATGACGTCAGGAAGCAACGATGTACGATACGCAGTGGTACATGTTAATGCTTGATGAACCACAGAGAATATCAGGCTAGTGTATTTTGTTATCAAGTTTATCAGACAACGCTAGGAAATGCCTAGGAATTCCGAGGTTTGCCGAAGAATTCCTACCGTTTCCTAGCCGAGCCTGATAAACTCGATATCACAAGACACAACATGGTATTATACTTATCAGGTAAAACTTTTTACTACATAATGAGCTATTATGACGCTTCCGTCGAAAAGAAGGCGGACTTGTTTCCGTGACGTAAGTCCACTGACGTAATACAGTAACGTCATGTGACGCCGTTCGACCAATGAAACGTCAGTTTTCAACTTGTTGTAACCAGGATATTCGTATCAGGTCAATGCCCTATGTTATCAGTCAGTACGTATTCTGCCAATACAAAGCTCGCCACCTGATAACTAGTTGTATGTGGATATGTTCCATGCGAAGTGAGATGTACAGCCAGTTTCACTAAACTTCGTACGACTAAGAAGTTTGTAAAGGCAAACTTGAAATACAGAATAACATTTGCTCAGACAGCCGAACTATATCATGGACGTGGTCACAATTCATGACCTGTACACGTCTGTAGGCCCAGGTAACATTAGGCAACCACGTTAATGTTTGCAACTTCATACTAAATATCGTACGAACATCTACATCGTACGAATTTAATGAAACGGACCCCAGGTCTACTCTAGTGAATATAATGTATGAAATATATGCACGATGCAAAGTTAGCATTATACGTGCGGGATAAGGACATGCCATTTTTTTCTCTGTTAAAGGTACATGCCCACTCAGTAGGTACAAAATGTTCTTTATATCAGAGATATCATCTGAGACATTTACCCCACGTATTGATTGACATTATAATACATTTTATATCAGACGTAAATTTCAACACTGATATCAGGGGCGATAACCGTGTTCTTTAAAATGTTAACGGACACTACTATTTATTCTCTGTATTTAAGTGTTGGTGTACAATGATCATACTTTATAATCTGTCGAAAATATAATTTGTTCAGGTGACGCATTTAATTAGTATAAATAATTAAAAAATATCATGCCTCATTTGTCTATGAAAATAGCCTGATACCAGCACGAGTCACTATCAGTAAAATAAATATCACTAAATTATTATATCTGTATAGCGGGCACTCATAATTTTTAGAAGTAGTGGAATAGTGACAAAAATATACGCTTATTTAATTCCAGTAATGAAAGAACAATGTGTGCCTACTGAGTGGGCATGTACCTTTAAGCGTCAACCCAGATGGCCAAAACCTACGTACGAATCCGCTAAAATCAAACAAGGCCTTGAAAAAATGAAGGTAAATTTATGTTACACTTATTCAGTTTGTAACTGTTTGAGGAACTTTTAACAGTATTTTAAATTGCCGCCAGCAAACCTTAGAACAACTATGAAAAAAATAGTCTTATTAAGTGTACATTCATGAAGTTGAACGGCGAGTACGGGAACGTCAACTACGGACAAGGACTTTATTTGTTATATTTTATTTTTGTAATTTTCGGTTGGAGCTATGAGGGCAGCATTTTCAACTTTACCATTGAAAGGCTGGTTGTAATGTAAGTTTCTTGTGACGAAACAAAATAGACGCATTTTGAATATACAATACTCATAATTATATAGAATACCAGACTTATGTCATTTGGTATCAAGTTTATCAGACAATCCTATGAGACGTGCATGAATTCAGGGGCCCGCTTTACTAAACTTCGTACGACTAAGATGTTCGTAAGTGCAAATTTATGATCGTCTGGAAATTTCAATTGATATATTTAAATGTATTGAGCATAGGCTGCTTATGCAGCCTATGCTCAATAAATGTAAATCCAATAATTGTCTACAAGAAAACATTGTTAATGTGCAATTTACAGACTATCATAATTTAATACTTACGAACATTTTAGTTGTACGAAGTTTAGTGAAACGGCCCCCTGAGGAGCGTCGAATATTACATGACTGTACTACATATATTACATGACTGTACTACATATATTACATGACTGTACTACATACATTACATATACAGTGAAACCTCTCTGAACCGGACACCAAGAAACCATTTATGATCTTATTTTTGATGATTTACTTGGTCATTTATCTCAGGTGATAATTTCTGTTCGTGATCGCATAGCACACAACTATGGCTCAGAATAATCAAACGCATGATTTACAGTGAAACCTCTCTAAGCCAGACACACTTGGTAGCTCCTGATCACATAGCAAACTTCTGCAGCCTGATAACGATCTACGGTGCCTGTTAAAATCATACCGGATGTTTCATTAATGCAATAGCGACCAGAGCAGATCCTGATTTAATTGTACGGATACACAGGCTGATCTGGATCTACACTGGTCGTAAAACACATAAGCCCTATTTCGCCAGTGACAGCCACAAATGATCCAATCGACAATGATCGAGGGTATGAAAGTCACATATTACATAATTGAAATAAACAACATACTTATTAGTATATGTAAGTCACACTAAAGCCATATGACATAATGTCAGAATATGATGTAATCTGATACTTATGTACATGTACCGATATCGGTGAAAATTGAAACAACCCAGCGGTCCTAATATCGTCGGACATCTTCAATTAAACCACTTTACACCGGGTCATGATGGAAACATGTTTTTATTTATTATAGTACATACTGTCATGTATTTGTATTTACAAAAATCCTGATATGCCCCTTTAAGCCACATGACGCATGAAGGTGACGAGTATTCATGCATGTAAACACGATATGTCAAGGATGGCAAACAGTGTAGTATTAAGCAGGCACACGTATATAACAATTGATATGATTTCAACACTTCGGCAAAAACATAATACTATATATGTACTTCCAAAGTAGTTTTGACCAGTGCAGCCCTGGAATAGCCAGCGTACCGTCCCTGCCCATCGTCGGCATACACTATCAGACAGTTATTTTCGAATATGTGTCGAACGGTGTATACCACGACTCACAGGTGGAAGACTCGGACCTATGACACCAACAAAATGCCTATTAATAAAAAGCACATTACCCCACCCACTTGGTATCGTACAGTACCATCTTCTATTTATAGAAAGATGGTAAAGAATATGGCTATTATAGAAAGAGCCCTCTCTTTTCCGACTCACACAAACACAATACACAGCGATTAAATGTATGAGTGTGTCTCTGGCAATCGATAAAGATATTAGGTGTGTGAAAATACTCACTTCAAATCGCTGTTTCCAGCTCATCGCCAGCTCAAATAATGTCGTGCACCATGACCATATACATTAGAAACTCCAACCATACAAAGTTCGTCCAATTGTGATCGTTCATCGATCTAAAAAAACACCTTTTTCTAATTTCATTCAGGATTCGCGTACTATCAGATTATGTCTTCCGGAATCCCGAAATAGGTTGAAAGACGTCATCACAGTTTAGATTTAGTCAATCAGAGATGTTCCTACATAGACGCTTCGGCGGTTGTATTATGGAAGATGGTGCATTGACCCAGTTCCAGATAATGAAAGAAATTAGACGAAAAAGTGTTTTTAGATCGGACGAACTTTGTATGGTTGAAGTTTCTAATGTATATGGTCATGGTGCACGTCATTAGTTTGAGCTGGCGATCAGCTCTCGGCCAAATATGACCGATAATCCACTCCGGACGGCCTCCGTATGGGGTAATCAAAACGCGAATAACTGAATAAATGCTGGAAACAGCGATTTGAAGTGAGTATATTCACACACCTAATACCTTTATCGATTGCCAGAGACACAAGTCATACATTTAATCGATGTTTATTGTGTTAGTGCGAATCGGAAAATAGAGGGCTATTTCTATAATAGCCATATTCTTTACCACGTTTCTATAAATAGAATATGGTACTGTACGAGGCCAAGTGGGTGGGGTAATGGGCATTTTGTTGGTGTCATAGGTCCGAGTCTTCCACCTGTGCCACGACTATGCCGTTTTGACGCGACATATGAGACACAAATGACGCATATCTGCAAAACATTGCAGAATTAATTTACGAAACGTTTGAGATTATGTCAGCATTTTGTAAAAAAAATACCAATTTAACATTTAATTCCACATTTTTCTTTTTGGTTCTAGCTCGGCTGTCTGTCTGGCCGTGAATTACAACCGACTTCAGCACAGATCGTCATCGCCGACGATTGCAACCAATGTATAAATAATCCAAGTATAACTAGACGAAGGAAAATTAACGATTAACGTATATTTCAAGCAACAAAAACGAAGAAATTATGCAACAAATAAATAATATCCGTAAATCCAAACGATATTCTATAAAAAAAACATGTAACCACCAATCAGGGAAGATGTACTACTGCTACGTCATAGCGATTATTTTTCCATCGCCACGTCGCGCAAATAGGTCGCAGTAACAGGAGAGATAAGCGGTGACCAATTCATTGTCTGACTCTGTATAGGTGTCAGATAACGTGCGGTATGAGAAATCTCAATATCACGACAAATACAAACGAACTGGAAATCGGTTATTAGGCCTTTTGTTGTTCTCAGTGCATTTTGAAGAAAATACGGTGATATTTGGTGTGACATTTAAAAAACGGCCTAGAACATGGGCATTTATTAAGTTGTATTCTGTAAGGGGGATAATCACGAATATCCAATCTCAAATGCAGTGTCTAGATTGCTGCCCATAGTTAATATTTTATTCTTGAATGTCAAGATCGAATGGTGAACAGAAGGGCGTCTGGAATAAACTCCTATTTCGCCGAATGCTGATTTCGAAAATCAGTTATTTCATCGAAAATTTACAAAAACAAACTCTTATTAATATGATCAGGCGCGTAATCGTAATCGGGGGGGGGGGGGATGCGACGGGTGCGAACGCACCACCTAAAATTTGGCCAGGTGTGTACACATTATTAAAAGCGTACATTGATTGTGTGTCATTTTCTTGCGTTTCACTCTAAGTCTTGCACATGTTCAAGTTGTATTTATTAATAAATATTCAGCACTATGGTGCGGGCGCATATAACACCTACATGTAAGTGGGCTACAGCGGTGGTTCATCAATGCGGTGCCGTGAAAAGTCAGCGCCGGAATCTCAACAGCGTAACCAACAACAACAACAACAACATGTATGTCTGCTAGACGGCTAGGCTAGATCAAACAGAATGCGACAATCTACCATAAAGTCATTCTTCACTGGCAGGTATAATTAAAGTAGGTGCGACCGGGGCTAGAAGTAACAGGGACAAGTTGTAGCAAGAGTTGTAACTGTGCTGGTATATGCTGAGTGGATGACCCACGCGATGCGCAGCTGAGCAGAAAGAGTGTCATTAATTTATTATGATCTAATAGGTTACTTCCACGAACAATAGATTGTCAGTGTCCAGTTAGCATCCTCTATTCTACAACGCGAATAGCGTAATACGCACACGTAGGGTTTATTTATAGATCCGCATGCATGTATTAATTGTTTCATGGCGTTGACCTGCTGCTAATTCCAATGAGTCATATAACCCTTTCTCTGATAGAGACAACATTTCACGCCTCTGCAGAAGATGTCTTTTGAAAACATTGTGGGAAAAGGAGAAATTGCTTGTAACAAGCAATTTATCCTTTTCCCACAATGTTTTCTACTCTATCAGATAATTTAACCATCATTTGACCCAGCATTTGATTCTTTTATTCAGATGTTTTGGATTTTGATGAGTCGAAATATCGTAAAACAGGGAAAGGGATAATACATGTATGTGTAGGGAGTAGCCGGAGCAAGTTGTCAACTAAACGGTGCAACTGTGTTACAGCATGCCCTACTTGCAGCAGTGTTACAGTGAGTTTAACTGTTACAACTAGCTACAATGTGATGCGGCAGTTTTCCATTGGCGATTACGGAAGCATGGATGGGACATGTGTGTTTTTTTATTCATCTCGTGGCCACGTGATAAATAAAAAAAAACACACACCTAAAGATCTAGTGGCCACGACATAATTCAGGTGTGTGTTTTTTATTTATCTCGTGGCCACGACTTATTATGTCGTGGCCACGAGATAAATGAAAAAAAACACGCCTAAAGATCTCGTGGCCACGACATAATCCAGGTGTGTTTTTTTTATTTATCTCGTGGCCACGACTTATTATGCTCAAATTCCCGGGTTTGGAAGCCTTCGAGCCAATTCCTACCCTTACATATAAGCTAATAAAAATAAAATCACCTCCAAACTTGATCATGTCCTTGCGGCTTGAATGCACGTAATCATTTCACCTTAAATATTCTTTATCAACCAACTACAATTGGTAACTTGTGAAAAATCAAAATATTTGTATGGGATTTTATTTAATTTGGAAGTGTCTATTAACCATTTTACCTTAAACATCTGACATGGATAGTTCCATGCTCATTTCAGGACTATTCCATTAGGTAAGAGGTATTTTTAAAATATTTGAAAAATACTGACAAATACTGCAGATCCTGATGAAAGCTGGATCTGCAGGCTTTGTACATGTTGCCTTTATGTTATGTGAGCTTGAAATGGTTAAGCCTGGTTAATATAGGATAGGTTTAACCCTGTTCAGTTTGAGAATACACCAGATTATTGACAATGTTGTTTTCTCTTTTTTTCTTACGTTTTTGTCCAGTCGTATGTCGACACGGTTTACATGAGGGATGACAACATATAATTATGTGCAGAAATAAAGCAAGAAATGATGAACAACACTGAAGGCCAGTTTTTGTATGTCATACAATGTATTAATATTGTGATATATCCCAAATTATAAAGTGCCAACCTTCACCGGTAGTGTCACTTGACAATTCAGTTCAAATGAATCGCATGTCTATCAGGTTTGGACAGTCACTTTTGAAAGCCTCGTTGCTAACTATACGTGTGAGATTCCTTACATTTAGGTGGTCGATAGACATACAATACATGTATATATTCAAAATGTAGTTAAACATTCCTTTCTTCCACATTACGTAAATCCGGTCGACCCTACGACCATGAGAATACCTCCCCACTCGCCCCACCCCACCCGCTCTCACCTGCCTCACAGATGGCATAAAACCAACTTAAAATAGAAAAGATGACTTTGTTGTTGTGAGATATAGTCGAGTAGTCATTTTGTGAACCTAGACATTGTGTTTGCTATAAACTTTTTTTCTTGATTCATACTCCGACAGACATATACAGCAAATTTAGCTTTGTTGCCTAAGCGGCAACCTTGGGCAAATCACGCAATTTGCATAAATCCAATATGGCCGCCAGTCGACATTTTGAAAATCTAACTTTTTATCTACTTGTCATACAATGATGTATAATATGTCTTTATATAGGTTTTCGTGTACGTAGAGCCGTTTTCTGCAATAATATGGGTAATTTGATGTCATCATAAGGGTCTAGAGGTAATTGTAGGGTCAAATTTTAAATTTTTATGCAAAATGATGAGAATTTCTAGTAAAAAAGTAATTTCAATGACAACTGTTTATTGCAAACATTGTTATGAACCATGAAAATCATATTTATTTGCAACTACAATTACTCTATGAAGTAATTATGTAAAGACTAATACAATGAGTGATACAAGCAACCTGAGAATACCATTATATTTGACAGAACATGAACCGGTTCCGAATACATGATACTTTATAAATTATTCTGGAATGATATGATTTTTGTCAACGGTTCCAACCAATAAACACATCCTTACTCATATGATAATACTTAGATTATTTTTGCAATATTAATCAGATAAGATAAAGAAAACGTCAGCGCAATGGTATACATTAATATGCATAATACATATTAATGTATGCCATTACGCTTAATGCATGTACATGTATATATACGTACACATATTCTTAGAAAACTTTTTTATTTACTGCCATTCATGAATCGGATACTCAATGTCAGGTACACCAAAGAGCGCGCCATTACAAATATCTCCATCCTCCCGAATACAGTCCTCAAAATCATCTTCAACATCATCTGCCTCAACAACTTCCTCAACATCCCCTGTCATATCACCTGCCTCCAATTTCAGCTTCCCTCTTAGTATGCGGATGGCAGCAACCATCCTCGCCAGAACAGTTGCAGTATGATGTGCATGAAATATCTTCTTTATAAGACCCACAACTGTGGTGGAGTGTGTTCATCTTGATGAGTGACAGGAACTGGAACCCCGCCACGCATCTCCCAAATGGGTGATGTCATTCGACTCGTTTGATGGGTCTTGTTGGTTTGCCGCCTTCCACAACATTACCTGAAGATGGACACGTCGCGTGTGCATGAGCAGATTGTCGGATTTTTCGAGGCAGCACCTTCATTTTAGGACTTTTCTTCCTTCTGGCAAAAACTTTGGTGCGGGCAGCTTCTATTGAAGTTCCCGGTGGCAAACCAAACAGAGCTATGAAGAAACCCGTTGCCGTCTCCATCAGATCGTCGGTGGTGGCACCAACTTCGCTCGCCTAACACATCAACCAAGTCTAAAAAGTCTGCACTAAGCAACGTATTCAGTGCTTTAGCCTTGCCTTTGCATATCGGTATGATGAAGTGTCGCACTCACTGATGGCGTGCATGCGCAGTAATTTCAAACATTTGGGACCTAGCTCAGTACAAGTGGCGTTAATATATAACACTGTCCCGTCCCATCTCCTGTCCCATCTCTCCATCTGCACCATGCAGTGTAGCTTCTCTCGATAAACCTAATAAACCAGTAGGACAAACACACCTGTGTCATTGCTAAGTATGCGGATAACGTTCTTGCCATAGTTTGCATCTTCAGGGACATAATATATCATGGTGATGTCTGCCACATCATGGCTAAACACTATACACAATACTCACCAATCCCTTCTTGTTATTCTTGTTCCTTAAAATTAAATCTCGTTTGGGCAGAGGACTGGTGATAGAGAGATCGTAGTTATTCACCAGCTCGCCGTATTCTCTAATGATTTTTGGCAGATATTACTTGATACTTGTCAACCTTATGGAATCAGATATGAAGGTCTACCGCCATGAGGCCACACTATGCGTTATAATAGCTGCTGAACGTACACGATGACTATATCAGCAGCTGTGGGTGAGATCTCAACAACACCGAGACGCTTTGTTAGCGCCGATTTATTGCCTTTGTGGAGGCAACCCTTCTCGTCGATAAGCAATGGTGGTACAGCACAAAGTTCATAGTGGAATATTGAACCCAAGCTCCAGCTGCCTCCGTTGAACAATCAACAGAAGACGTAGAAAAATGGTTTCAATGTTGATGACTGGCGCTATTTTTTGCTCTTGTCATACAGGATCATATAATCCGCATGGGAGACTGCTGATGTATTTGTTGTCCAATGCTTTTCCAATATTAACAGAATCAGCCACATTCACTTCAGCAATGGAAATTTGGCCTGTGACAGGATTGCACAAAATATGTCGGTGGACTTTCAGTGAATGAGGATATTTTCCACCTGTGCTTCCACAAAAGCCGCTTCATCGGCATCCAATATATGGGCGATTCTTCATCTCATCCTTGTGCTGTGTCTGTGGGAACTTGTCTCATGAGTTATCATACTATGTACAGTCAATATTGTCAGACACAAGTAGGGTAATGGGGGAAATCGTCAATCCACTCACTAACAAGTTCAGGAGATAAAGTCATGCCCTTGAGAGACCCTTTCATATCTTGATAGCGGTCTGTTCTCCAAATTGGTCAACTGAGACTCCGTTTCAGTATTAAGTGAACAGAAGGTATTGGGTAAGATATCGTGCATATTGTGCTTGTCCAGCGAGGAAAATGTATGTCAGCATGCGTTCCATGAAATCACTGTATGATCAAATTGGTGGACAATGAGTGTCGGGAAAAGGAAGCTATATCTACCCAGTGAGGACCAGTCAGGTGGAGGCGAGCAATTTCCAGATACTGATCTATCTGCTCCAATGGCTTTGGGCCTGTATATAGAAACCGCCTCAATAGAGCCGCTGTTGGGTTCCGGAAGGCCCTCATGGGTTTCACCCAGGACTTACCGTTATATATACTTGTCAGGCCACGGTATGCAGCAGCAATATACGTTTCAAAAGCTGAGCCCTTCATTAACTTTGCAATACAGCTGTTGAATGACTGTATAATATGCATTCCTCCGGGATGAAGGACTACATTCTGGAACTGCATTGGCTGATACCAGCATATTTGTTTGGTCGCAGAAAATAGCTCCATGCCCATGCTCAGGTGAACGTGTTTCATCCCCATATCCACTGTTGCATGTACACCAGTGTTGTGAGTATATGGGTGAGAGGGTGTGGTATCAATCATATACCCAAACGCTCGCCCCTTTGAGTACACCGCTACCTCTGGCTAGTTTGTTAGTCTGGACCCAGACTGAGACAGCTAAGCCACGTGACATCTTTTTCGGTGACAATCTGTTAGACTGGCCTGGCGGGCAGCTACCTCAGTGTAGCTATTCCCACTAGTTTTGACAATGGCCACAGCAGTGGATGCTCTTTTTAGGATCAGTATAGTGTAACAGAGGAATTAATAGAGTATTCCTCGCAGGTTTAGTCTGCTTGGATATAAGACGAAGGATCATAACATGACCGATACAAGACTGACTGCTGTCAGCGTCAATGATGCCTGCTGGATGTTTCTGGAATTCGGTTGTATCGAGGACTGAGATAGTACTGGCGCAGTCGTTGCAACCAATATACAGGTTCATTGAAACCTCACTTGCAGTGGTTGGTAATTGTGTTTATCGATTATCATGGATCTCTTGATCTCTTGACAACTCACAAATAACAAATTTAACTTAGCCAGGCACGGTACCTAAATTTCAGCCACTGGCATGCATACTTTCATTACACGTACCCCTATTATGAGCGTCAGAACACCAGTGTCGTGAATTTAGAAGCATTATTCTCAAATCATATATCAAGTGTCAACAATGTTGTGCGACTATGAATTCTCGCTTATTTCAAGTATTTAATTCAGTTTTGTTGTTAAAATGGCGATAAAAATAGGATTTTGGGCGCCATCTTGGATGCAGAAATGTTAGAACAAACATTCCATTAGCCTTAAAACGTAAATATAGCATCGTAAAACGATTCTAGACACTCCAAAACAAATAACAAATGGTATTATACATCATTATATGACAATTAGTTTTGTCGTAAAATTTTGAAAATGGCGACTGGCGGCCATCTTGGATTTATGCAAATTGCAAGAGTTGTCCAAAGTTGCAATTTGGGCAACAAAGCTAAATTTGTTCTAGGGAACCATATACAGATGAAACAACAATAAAAGTTTATAGGAAACAGAATGTCTAGGTTCACTATGGAACACATAGGAGTGCCTACTCGACTAATAAGTAATGTGACGTCGTGAAGAATATGACGTCGTTACAATAATGATCGACGTCAC
>CM055268.1:81608007-81632170 GCA_029237695.1 Conchocele bisecta
TCGACGTCACGTTCAAATCGCATTCGGTGTATGTGCTAAAATATGAATAAATCGACCAATTTCCATCGCAATTGTATAAACTAAAGAGCAGTGTCTTCAGAAAAGAGTTCCACATCGGAAGGTGTAAGAAGTAAAAATGTAAATATAAAACGTTTGCCTTCAGGTACCTTTTCCAACGATGCGGCTCAAATACACGTCTATGGCATTTCAACTGGTGGGAAATTACTTTTGTCCATCTACTGTACATCCGATAGGGTACCGGCGGTATTTGTTGCTGGTTTCACAACGAACGATTGCATATCGTGTGCATACTGATTGGACATCGTTTTCGTTTATATAATTCGACTACTATGTTTGCGTTGACGAAAACATCATTTTATAATTAACAACAAATGCGTCTGTCGAACGCGGATGCCACCTGCAGCATATTTGAAAAACTGTGACAAAGTGGTTAACCGACAAGTGTGACGGACGGACGGACAGACGGACAGACGGACGGTCCAAACACTATATGCCACCCGTTTCTTCGAAACCCGGTGGCATAAAAACAACGAAATTGATGTAAAAACGATGTGTTGAAAAAAACGACATGCGTTGAAATATTTGAATGCCTGATATTTAAACAAAGATATTGTTTTCGCTTCGCGTACATGCAAAACGACAATTGTTTGAATGTATATCGTTGTACAAAACTATCGTATCCACTGTGCTTTCCATTCGTTTTCATAGTTTTCGCGTGTGAACCTTCAACACATCTTCGCTGTAATGTTCCACCTGTCAGCAGCTAAGGTCATTTTAGGGGTCAAGACTACCATGGTGTACGGGGTCAATATTAAAATTACAGGTGCGCCTATACAATTTTACAGGTCCACCAGTAAAATATGCAGGTGGCCCTATACATTTACAGGTGGGGTAATAAATGGAAATGATTCTGAAGTGCTGCCAAACCATTTTTATCCAAGCATATTTGCTTGGATATAGTCCTTATACGGTTTTTGGGACCTCACATGTTTTATGCAAATGAGTAATTGTCGACCAACGAACGTACTTCATGCTTCATGATTCTAGCTACGCCACGTGAGAGAGTTCCAAAGCGAGCGGTGCATTATGAACGTGTCACTCACATTTTTGGCCAGTTACATTTTTTTTCAGCTACAGTTATATTTTTAAAAACAGTTTGTGATTTTATAAAATATTAACTGTCGCGTTTCATAATAAATATTTTGTTAGGAAGGTTATATTTTTAGCGCAATGATCGACCGCTCCACATGTAATTTATACGTAGTTATACGCCATGAAAAATAGTTCTGATACATGTAGTGAGCTAACATTATATTGTGTAGTGTAATACATGTGTTGTTAATTTTTCTGTACGACATTTATATTACAAAATGTTTATCTGATTTATATAATATAAACTGACATGTATTAATTTGAGTATATTTTTTTCACGCGCAATGATACAATTAACCTCGTGTCTCATGAAAAGTAGTTTCCGCCATTTTATGCAGACAAATTACAGAATCGTTTACATAGTCATAGGTCAATGGCTCGATAAAATCCAACATTGGACAGAGAAATGATGATGATTTAAAACAGAAACATTGTTTTTTGACAGTTACATACCGCATGCTTTAAATAATCATCTTGAGCCATCGATATTATTAATCGGTGTCCATTTTACTTAAAACATCAACTAATCTATAATGACGTTACACACCATATGCAGTACGATACACTTCACAAAGGAAACGTTGTCTTAGAGTTTGAATAATTATAGGTTGCGCCGAAAGAACGAGTACGCCGAAATATATTTCCGTACAAATCCAATAACCTATTTATTATATACCCGTTCAACAAAACATGCATCCTAATCATTAAATAATCCGATAGTGTGATGAAATGCGACTCTCTATTATTTTTGTTGAACAATCCGAGCGCCTGTGATCCATCCTGTGATGGCTTCAGTTTATGCAAATTGACAAGGTCATTTCGCGCACCTGAATCGATACAATACACGAAAAACCAAGATGGCTAACATCACTACAGACACAACAAAACCGGGGAAAATGCGTTAAATTTGGATAAAAAGCCATACTTAAAGACGTAAGTTTATTTAACACATGTTTTATTTGCCGACGATATCAATGAATATTGTTAATACCCCAAAACTTTCATATAATCGTCCGGCAAAAATATGAAGCACCTCCATCAGCATCGGATCGACTGTCAATAATTTCGACACGTTCAACAACTGCTGAATTTAATTTTGTTCTGAAGACAAAATAACAACATAATACACAATATTGAATTATCGCATGCATCGGTACTACGGTAGTATCACGGCAACATTTTCAATTCCATTGGCCAACAAAGCAAAAATGAACAAAATTCATCAATAAATGATCATAAAGACAATATTTTGTGTTTGCCTTGAAAATCTGCTTACTATCCCTCAAAAAACACCATCATCCTCCATATCTCATTTCTACGTGTGTTTTACACCAATTACATGATATTCAGTACAATACAGATCACTACAATTAGTTGCGAACAGTAACTTGGCATTCTACCATCCGTATCCAGTAGCGATTCCACTCATAGGCTGAAGTTTGAATAAAATTTGATTCGCTATTCTGCAAAGGAAGCCTATGTTTGGAATTGTAACTCAGACTACAGACGGCAGTAGATTGCAAGAGTTACTGTTCGCAACTAGCATACCATAAGGTGATTTTCGTACAACTGAATTTTATTGACATTTATCACATTTAAATTTCAGATGTGATTTGGTACAGCTCCAAAGTTTCCGAAACCGTGGAATGTATTGCCATACAAGAATGTTGCAGGAAATGGATTTTGTGCAGAGAAAGTGTTCGCTGACGAGGTGATATTTTCGATCTCCTGTAGCGTTCACACTACTAGGGACAGATACAGTGGCCGTGCTCGGTGGGGCGATTAATTGACCAAGTTGTACTGTGCTCAGTGGGGCGATATTCTGACCAGACTGTAATATATTTGATATCTGCCGATGTTCTCCGATAGACAGTTCGGCGTCATAGTGTGTGATGGATTGTATATTTATATGTCCCGTAATTTTCATTATTTTTTTGTGGGGGAACTCGTGCTTTCGATAAAGTGGTGACTGTTGACTTTCTAATACTGTGATTTGTCAACCGTGACGAGATTCCAGCTTGCTCTGCACCATTCTTCATCAGACTGCCAAGTGTAGCCTCTCCCATGGGCCGTGGGTAATACCTGAAAATAAATATTTGGGAGAAAATGTGTAAGAAATACTTTTGAGAACTTTACACATCGACCAGGCTGTAGAATCATTTTAAGATCACTATTGAGACGCACTGAATTACATCTCATTTTTCACCAATTATAATAATTATCAAAACATTGTCGTATTTATAACTATTTTACTTTTCTAACTAAATATTAATGTCACTTTCTATAAAACTTCATAGTTCATTTGATCTTCAGCCATGTCTGTAATGATTTTCAGTGTCCTATGATAATGTTTAAATAACATTTAAAACAAAATGGAAAAAAATCATAGTGCATTATTTCACATAATAAATGTCATACCATGGCTCATTTTCTGTGCCTTTCAATCGTTGTTCTGGTACTGCTGTCAGGTAAAATGGACTGTCAGCAGCCAACATCTCGGAAGGTTGGCGACTTCTGAAGATCTCAAAAATCTTGACAGGGTGACTCGGTCTCTGAAATGGAAATATTGGTCCATAAAAAATGTTATGTTTTCTCATATATTGTCACGCCAGACGGCCGATATTGATTTCAAACAAAAATATAATAGTTTTTCCAACAAATTTCACAGTACATTGTATTCACAGAATTATATCTCAAATTCAACTTCAAATGTATGTATGGATTTAAGTCGATATCAACAAAATACAGTGATAAGAAACAATATTTTTTTCACATGCTGGCCCATATATATTTGCGAGCGGTAACTCTTGCAATTTGCTCCCATACCGTCCACGAGTAGATTGCAAGTTACCGTTCGCAACAAGCTTTATTCGCTGATGTTTCCATGCCAATTCAGACCTATTTATCTTATTAACAACAATGATATAGTAAACTTTCTGTACTGAATGTATGAAAAGCAAACTACTTTTTATGGACTACAAGTAGTGGTGATCACAATACATCGGACCTCCGCTCGTATGCACCTAACGTTATTGTGTCTTAATAAAAAAATGTATAACTAAACAAATATTTATATTTGAATGCTGATATATTGAGGATCGATTAACATTACGCTCGTGAACATTTGATCGATTCTCCAAGTATCGTCATGACAACCGTGATAGTTTTCAAGTTATTCAATTTTCTATCGACAATATCTCACGACTCAAAAAAGTTTTGCGCTTACAAGGCCAGCAAACATACCTGGTGTTGTCTGTTGCAAATATCTTCGGTGTGGTCTCTCGTGTATTCGACAGATTCGCCCCATCCCTGGTCTTGCTTGCCCTCTCATTGAACTCGAGAAACTTTTCCCCATTGGATGTCGTTTTCATCTCTATATCACCGAATTTCAATTATCTTGCTTCATCTCGTCCACGCAGACAGAACATTTTTCCGAAATAGTAAAATATCGTGAATTGAAGGCTTTTTGGTGTACTTGTACATAGAGACCCAGATGAATACATTTTCTCTTCTTCTTCAGGTGTAATGTTCATGCACTTTTTAGGTTTATTGCCCTTCCCAAGTTTCTTCAGATCCATTTTCTTGGCCGTTAATGCTCTGATACACTGCCCAAATACTCTGTCTCGATAAATATTGTTTTTGCAGCATTGATAATGTATACTGATTCGACGAATATATTGATTTTAAATGGAGTATATATGATTTTTTTGTGTGAAATATTAACTAAAAATGGTTGAGCACGTACTGCGAAGGATTTCAGGACTTTCAGTCCTTTGATTATTGATAACAATGCAAGTTAAAAAAACATACGACAAAATGAAATCAGCAGTGTAAGGGTTAAATTACGCTTCGCATGCTTGCATTTGGCCGCGGACAGTGAGTTCATATCTGCCGATTTCCTGTTAAATACGTGATCCACAGCATCCACAGCCATTTTGGTATAATATCAGTATAATCATTCTGCATACATTTAATCATCAAATATATGAAGTCGTTAGTTTTATATGAAATAATGCATTTCGGGAAATATAAATGATTACTCCCTCATACTTGCCTAGATAAGTATGCTTAGCAATTTTGGTGAAATCGGCTACTGGTCCGACGCCCCTGCTGAGTCTGCTTTATCACCCGGTCTCGTATTCACCAAACATCAATGAGACTTGGAACGTTCGCCAGCGGAACCTCTCTGAACCGGACCCCGAGAACAGTTTTGTTTCCTTAATTTGATTGGTGTGACTGACATTTATATATGATGCTATTGTCTGTTCATGATTGCAAAGTACACATAAATGTCTTGGAGGGCTCATATTCCGGAATTACAGCGGGACATGTCTAACCCGGACACCCTGGGAGCCACAGGGTGTCCGATTTAGAGAGGTTCCACTGTACTTATTATTCGTTAATGATTCAACAAATGATCTTGCTCTGCGTGATATGTGGCTGTGACTGGAGAAACGGGGCTTACGGGATTTTTGTCACATGAATTTGATCTACAGTTCTTGTTAGATGCATGACGGGTGTTTCATTGGTGGAATGGCGAATAGTGTAGATCTTGATCAGACTGTGCGGATTACAGGCTGATATGGATCTACACTGGTCGCAAAACCCATACGCATCATGTAGCCAGTAACAGCCACATATGAGACGCGCCATGTGATTTTGTACCTTCGGACATCTGTGTTATTTCATGAAATACGTGTACAAAATTTACAATATTTTCCGTAAATACGCGTTAAAAGTTGACAAAATTTTCAGAATATTCCGCATGTACTCTGAAATTTTGTCAACTTTTGACTTTATTTATGAAAAATACGTATTTAAAGAAATTACGTAGATTTCCGAAATTACAAAATCACATGGCGTGTCTCATATATGTTTCAAGGTCGATGAAATGGCCAATGTACGTCACTGAGACAGATTAAAACCATATCTAACATATAGCATCTAAAGCAAACACAAATGTTTATATTTATTGCATAAGCACAGCATCATACAACATCAAATAGCGAAGCTCTGCTGACAACCAAACATGTCGTTTTCCTTTAGAGGCCTCTTTTATTATTTATTACACTAGAACATGTTCATTATTAAAAGTCGTATTGATGAAAAACAGGATTCACCTCACAATTCCTTGGCGCCGCCATTTAAAACGCAAAACCAAAACAATAGACCACGTGATCGCACACCGTGTGTATAGTACATGAATACACAACTTTAATTCAAAGTATCTAATATTTAATTGTTCATGAACATACATGTAAGTGTTCAACATCAGATATATATATATGATTATACATGTAATTTATTCAGTAATTACTAAGAACTTTGCTTCCACCTACATTTTTCAATATATCTCCGCAAGTAAAGAAGTAATTTTTGGTGCGACGACGCGCAGATATGCCAGGAAATATATATAACCACCTGTTTACAATATCGCCAGCTCTAACGAACTGAGCCGTTATAAGCCGCTGTAAGTTCTGTCGAAATAAAGTTATGAGGATAGCGACATGGATATATGATGTGAAATTTCCCCAGGTATCGGCCATCCAGCGCATCTTATTGCTGAGTTATCAATCTGTGTTTTCATGTTTCTTATACATTGTATAATTGACAATACTGTGAGATATGAGAAGTCTCAATATCACGAAAAATACAAACTAACCGGAAATCGGTTATTAGGGTCGCTTTTGTTGTTTTTAGAGCATTTTGAAGAAACTAAGTGATATTATTTGGTACTGTGACTGTAAGAACGGCCCAAAACAAGGGCATTTATTAAGTTATTATGTAAGGGAGGTAATCACGAATATCCAATCTCAAACGCAGTGTCTAGATTGTTGCCCATAGTTAACCCTTTCAACATCACAGGGCTGGCCTGTATAGTGGTATTGGCAAACAGTGTATATCCAGATGAGCCGGCTCGTAACGAGCCGTCTCCACAGGATCTGCACGTTTTGCAAGTAATTTTCATATTATTTTAGAAAAAAAACAAAAACCTTTCTATAAATGGACTAATCTGAAAATCATTTTGTGACGATTTGATTGGTTAACATAGCAAGCTTTTTGCTTCAGTTTCTGCTTCTGAAACAGCAACTTTAATCATATTTATATTAAATATTCCGTATAATACAGTACATATCGTTAAGAGCAGACCGTGGCCGAGGGTAACACCCGGGACTGCCAAGTTGCCACGCTTTCTGAGATACTTTGTATTTCCTGCTATACTAGTCCTTTCGGACGGGACTTTAAAAAAGGCGGTCCCGTTTTTCAGGTTGTCCGGTTAGCGCAATCGGTTGCCAGATCGGACAAGTCGGTTTCCTCCGGGTACTCCGGTTTCCTCCCACTTTAATGACCGCCCCTACACCTTCATCTGTGCCAGCGAAAGCATTTGTATAAGTGCTATCGCGCTTGTTTGTAATCGTTGTAAAATAAATAAAGTTTATACATTTTTTATCAGCTTTGAAGGAGAGTCTGGCCACGTTAACGAACCAGATAGGACTATTCTAAATCCACGGGGCCGGTTTCCTCTGTATCCACCTCCTTCCTTTCTCCCCTTCTTGGAAGACGACATGCAAGGTCATCGAGCCAGTGCCGTCGTTAAATCCAAGCATTTACATTTACAGTAAATATCGGTTGAGGGGACTATTGACGCATTGAGCGTTTTTCATTCTTGGCGAACAATGCAGATGTGTGATGCACAGGCTGATCTGGGTCTACACTGGTCCACTATCGTGGTGGGGGAGACAACAGCGTTCATGGTAAAACGATTGAAAAGGGGGGTGACGGATTTATTTGACGTCACCTTTTGAGCGACATCACCATTGAAGTCAATGGGAACAGCAATAAATTTGCATATGTTTAACTGCATGAATATTGTAAACTACTTTGAATATTGAATACACATATGAATCAAATTCTGCCTAAATCTATTGCCTACTCAATGTATTTTATTTCATTAAAAACTTTAATGTATATTTGAAATACATATGTAACATGCAAACAAGCACAGTTACAAACGCACGTACTTCTATGGGATTTCAATGAGTGGGAACATATTTCTGTCCACGGCTGTCCACCTGCTGTTCATCCGATAGAGTACCGCCGGTATTTGTTGCTGGTTCCACAACGAACGATTGCCTGTCGTTTGTATATCATTTTGTCATCGTTTTCGTTTATACAATTCAACTACGATGTTTGCGTTGACGAAAACATCATTTTCTAATTAAAAACAATGAAAACGATGTCAAAACGATGCGTTGAAAGAAACGACATGCGTTGAAATAATTGAGTGCCGGATATTTAACAAAAATATTGTTTTACCTTCGCGTACATAAAAAACAATTGTTTGTATGTATATCGTTGTACAAAACTATCGTTTCCACTGCGTTTTCCATCCGTTTGCATAGTTTTCGCTTGTGAACCTGCAACAAATCTTCGCTGTAAGGTTCCACCTGTCAGCAGCTAAGGTCATTTTCGGCGTCATGACTATGGTGTACGGGGTTAAGACTAAGATTACAGGTTCGCCTATACAATTGTATAGGTCAGTCAACCAGTAAAATATGCAGGTGGCCCTATAAATTTACAGGTGGGATAATAAATAAAAAGGAAAATGATTCTGAAGTGCTGCCAAACCATTTTTATTGATAACAATGGAAGTTAAAGAATAATTCCAGCACAAAAATATTTACACAATTCCCTAACATGTGATTGGCCCATAGCAAGTCTCTGTCCAAAATTTATATCCCAGTAAACTCCCACGCCGAACTACTTTCCGTAACCATGAGGCGCAGTTAAAATAATTCTTAAGAAAACGGAAAATAAACACATTTTCTTGATGAATTTATTTCAAATGCTGGAATTATAAGGAATGAATGGCCTTTTTGTGGAATTTATCGGGGATATAAACTTGGAAAAGTCGCGGGAATACTGGACGAGGCCTTCCGGCCTTCGTCCAGTATTCCCGCGACTTTTCCAAGTTTATACCCCGATAAATTCCACAAAAAGGCCATTCATTCCTATAATAAACAGAATACGACAAAATTTAAATCAGTAGTGTAAGGGTTAAATTACCCTTCGCATGCTTCCAATTGGCCGCGGAAAGTTCATATCTGCCGATTTCCTGTTAAATACGTGATTAATAACCGTTTGAATAACAGGCATTGTCATACCGCAGATAAGTTTCTCGGCTTTTTATTGGCTAGCTTGCCTGGTCATATATATTATATGACCTGCCAAGACCGTCGGACATAGAGGAATTGCGATTCCCCTCCGGCGCATTGCGTCCAATGGAGACACATTTTGCACGCGTCTAGCGATTGCGAATTGTATTCCTCACTAAACAGAATAAAACCCCGACTTGATCAATAAAAGTAACAAATTGTACACTCAAAACCAGTCTTTATTGTTTGTTTAGTTTTCCATAAATATTCTTCGCTCATAAAAATATGAGCGATGCCGCCACAAACTGTCCCGTTTAGTGTTTTCAAATCTCAACACACTTGGCTTCGTGACACGGCTATATGTAGGTCACAAACTATGGGTTCCACGCACGAAACGCGGCGTAGCAATGACAGCGAATGTTTGGGAACCAGTCGCATTGTTCTAGAGGCGCCAAAGGGAGAGCAGATCGATAGAGCAGTGGAATATAAATTAAATTACACGATATAAAAAAACTGTCATAAAGTCGTTTTCGATGGATTTCGTACTCCATATTTAGTTTGTTTTCGTTTAATAAAAAAACAAAATGTTCATTTACGCCTTTATATTAAGACTGACGGTAGAAAATCGAATCTCGGATTATTTTTCTTCCTGAAAGAACGCAAAGATCAAAAGAAGAGATATGTTTATACGGCCAATTAAAGGATCTGCGGTATGACAAATACGTTATTGTGATTCTACACAGGCTATGTGGTGTAATATTGCCCGTCTGAAGGTATGTTCACCCTCGGCTATCGCCTCGGGTGAACATACCTCCAGACGGGCAATATTACACCATATAGCTTGTGTAGAATCACAATAACTTATAATATATATCATGATAAGGAGCTACACTGGTCACAAATTCCATAAGCCCCATTTCTCCAGTCAAAGTCACATATTAGATACGAGTGATACAGAGGGATCCGGATGAACGAGACGTTTCAACTGAGTGGTACAGAGGAGCCTCTCTAACCGGACAACAAGAAACACCTGTGATCTAATTTTGATGGGGTTTTTTTTGTCATTCATCTCAGGTGATATAATAATACCCGTTCGTGATCGCATAGTACACAACTATGGCTGGAAATAATCAAATATCTGATTTACAGTGAAACCTCACTAAGCGGGACACACTGGGGACCTCCCAGGATGTCCCGTTTAGCGAGGTTCCACTGTAACAAAATAAACTTATTATCGATAATAATAATGGCATTCATTACCGTTTTTATTGTATAATATTTATATTATTTTTAAATACATGTATTTCAATAAAAAGTCATATTTTTGTCACATTTATTGGTCTGGCACTCGCCTGATCTGCCTGACCTGTAGCCGATTTCACCAAAACTGCTAAGTATACTTATCTAGCTAAGTACACATTTTCAATTTAAAGATACATGTATTATGTTTTATAATACTGAATTTATTACATTATCACAGCCATTTTGGCTGTGATAATGTAATGCATTCAGTATAATAATTCCGCATACTTTTAATCATCAATATGCAGTCGTTTGTTTTATATGGAATAATGCATTTCGGCTATATCACCCGGTCTCGTATTCACCAAACATCAATGAGACTTGGAACGTTCGACAGGAGAACCTCTCTAAACCGGACCCCGAGAACACATTTGTTTCCACTATTGGCGTCATTGACATTTATATCTGATGTTATTGTCTGTTCATGATTGCAAAGTACACACACGTGTCTTGGAGGGCTCATATTCCGGAATTACAACGGGCCATGTCTAACCCGGACACCCTGGAAGCACCAGGATGTCCGGTGTAGAGAGGTTTCACTGTACTTATTATTTGTTAATGATCTGCGTGATATGTGGCTGTGACTGGAGAAACGGGGCTTACGGGATTTGTTAGCTGATTTTGATATACATTTCTTGTTAGATGCATGACGGGTGTTTCGTTGGTGGAATAGTGCAGATCTTGATCAGATTATGCGGATGCACATGCTGATCTGGATCTACACTGGTCGCAAAACCCATACGCCCATGTCTCCAGTAACAGCCACATATGAGACACGCCATGTGATTTTGTACCTTCGGACATCTGCTTAATTTCATGAAATATGTTTACAAAATTAACAATATTTTCCGTAAATGGTGTCAAAATTTGACAAGATTTTCAGAGTATTCCGCATGTACTCTGAATTATTTTGATTTTTTTACTTTATTTATGAAAAATACTGTAAATTTAGTAAACGTATTTAATTAAATACGCACATTTCCGAAAGTAAAAACTCACATGGCGTATCTCATATATGTTTCACGGTCGATGAAGATGGCCAATGTACGTCACTGAGACAGATTACAACTATATCTAACATATATCATCTGAAGCAAACACAAATGTTTGTTTATATGTATTGCATAAGCACAGTGTCATACAACATCATACAACGAAACTCTACTGACCACCAAACATAGAGGCCTCATTTACATATTTATTACATTAGAACATGTTCATTATTAAAAGCAAGAACTCGCAGTCGTATTGATGAAAAATAGAATTCACCTCACAATTCCTTGGCGCCGTCATTACGCAAAACCAAAACAATTGACCACGTGATCGCACACCGTGTGTATACTACATGTACATGTATACACAACTTTAATTCCAAGAGCATTGATTTCTGCAATGAAAATATCGTGGCGGTAATTTGACCAACGTGTTACCTAGAAATTGTGAATAGACATGCACCACTAAAAACTCACCGGGTATAAAAGAAAATTCAACCTGACTGGTTGTCAAGTGAAATTTTAGACTCTATGAAAGACAGGAATAAATGCAAATTAAACGGAAATTATGATGCATATACGTATTTGCGAAACAAAGTGTCATCTACGATCGAAACATCTAAAAAAGAAACTTAATTTAATTTAATAACTATTTTGTTAATGTTGCCTCAAAAATAAAGGGTCCGATGCAGCCATCAATCTTTGAAGGGCTGCGCATTTCCGTAAATTCCAAAATACCAAATGACATTGTTTTCGAAATTCCGGAAGTAAGTGAACATTATGTTCGAAATATTTTGTCTCGTCTTGATGTTTCTAAAGCTACAGGTCTAGACAATATATGACCGCGACTTTTAAAGGTTTCTGCAAATGTGATAGCTAAAAGCGTAAGCAATATCGTTAACAAAAGTATAGCTACTGGTACTTTCCCGGATGTATGGAAAAATGCAAAGGTAACTCCGTTATACAAAGGCGGCGCAAAGGACGAAGTAAATAAATATCGGCCAATCTCAATATTACCCACATTATCCAAATTAATTGAAAAATTTGTAAATACACACATGACAGATTTTTTAAATAACTACAATTTATTACATAAATCGCAAAGTGGTTTTCGGCGCAACCACTCAACACAATCGGCTCTAATACTAATTATAGAAAAATGGCTGAATGCATTTTAAATGACGGAAAATTAGCTGGGTGTGTAATGGTTGATTTTCGAAAGGCATTCGACATGGTAGATCATGATATCCTCTTGCAAACGCTTAGCTGCTACCGATTTAGTGTTCAAATATTAATGTGGTTTAATTCATACTTGAAGCAAAGAAAACAGGTAACTTCAGTTAATGGTGCAAACTGAGAAGATATGTTTATTACTGCATGCGGCGTGCCCCAGGGGTCTATACTAGGTCCGACATTATTTATATTATTTATTAATGATTTGCCTGCTATGCTGTCCGAGTCTGCTACAGGAACAGATTTATATGCTGATGACACAACCATTTATCATATCCAGAGTAACATTAATGAGGTAGAATGTAATTTGCAAATAGCATTAAATCAACTGAAACTGTGGTGCGAAACAAATAGTTTGCTTTTAAATACTAGCAAAACAAAAGTAATGCTTATTTCAACCAGGCAGAGAAGAACAATACTGGATAAAAATGAAATTCACTTGACATATAATGATATAAATGTGGAAGTCACTACTGGCAATACAATCCTTGGATTAAAAATTAATGAAAATCTGCTTTGGAATGACCATTTTTGACTTTGTTTCTAAAAAAGTATCTTCTTATCTTTGGTTGCTATCAAAAATTAGCTATTTCCTCTCTGTACAGCATAGATTGCTCATTTACAAAGCTTACATGTATATACAGCCTCATTTCGACTACTGTAGTATTATCTGGTCTAATTCATCAAATCAAAATCGAGCAAAAATTATAAAATTGCAAAGGCTTGCATGCAAAATTATTCTTGGTACCGAGTATTCCGATTTAGTTACAGCAATGACAAGACTAAACATTTTAAGTTTTGATGAAACTATATTTTAACAGAAAGCTAAAATAATGTACAAAACCCTCAATGTATTATTTCCCGCATATTTAAGTGAAATGTTTATTATGCAATCAACACGAATTATTTAAAGGTAGTCTGTCTTACTCTGGTGCAATTATAAGGAACAGCATTCCATTAAACATTCGAAATGCGAGCAATATAAATGTATTCACAGCTCAATGTTCATCGTGGATGAAATGTCAGTAGATGTCATAAAATGGACCCACCACCACTATCAGTATCATAAAAATGCAGTCCATAAATTACATGCAAAACAGCCGTAATAACCCTATTTATTGTGACGTCGTTTGTTTTGGGAAATCTCAATGAAATAAGGAGATTCCCGGAAAGAAATGATATCCCAATGTGTATGGTTATTATATGACGAGTTATCGAAATAATAGACTAATTGTATTGTGATATCCTTGGTTTAGAGAGTTCCCGGTTTATAGCTGTGTCGACAGACGAGTCTCCCGGTATTTAGGGATATTACGATTTGATATGGCAAAAACGTTCTTATTGTCTCGACGAATTGATGTTGACCCTGACCGTCGTTCGCATACGCACAGTCTGATCTGGGTAATTATTGTTCGTTATCCAGTCACTAACATTTAATCACTAATGTCTTCACCGAACGGACATGTCGGGATATTAGTATTTGATCATGAGTTAAAATTGCAAGCAACCCAACGTTTGCCAGCTACGTGTACAGTAGCGCTTTTCTGCAGGTCAACTATACGTACTATGCCAATACTATACGTATACTATACCAATGCGATATGTTTTCTATACGATATGCATATAATATAAACGTACGGTATGTTTGTACCGTACATACCAACCAATATCATATAGATATACCATTTAAATCGTACGTGTATACGATTTTTATACATGTGTATAGTTCTGGTACGTTTGTATCGTACAAACATATCAGATTATGGTATGTTCATACCATATCCGTACGGATATATCATATATACGAACGGATATCGTATGTTTGTATAATATTCGTATAGTACGTTTGTACTATACGATGATACGGTACAAACATACCAATATTATATGATCATACGATATGCTCATTAAATATACCAATACTATACGTTTACGATATGTATACGATATTAGTATATACAAATAGGTAAGGAGCAGAAAAGCGCTACTGTAGCTGGTGGCAGTTGGGTTGCATCATTTGTTTTATACATGCCATAACCTGTTCACTGTAAATATGTAAATATGTTTTTGTGTTTGAGAGGGCCCTAAAATAAGCTACTTATAACATACATGTAAGAGTGCAAAATCAGATATATATATATATGAGTATAATTTATGTAATCTATTCAGTAATTCCGAAGAACTTGCTTCCATCCAAATTTTTCAATATATCTCCGCAGTTAAAGAAGCAATATTTTGTGCGAAGAAGCGCAGATATTCTCAATAAATTATATACAACCACTTGTGTATACTACCAGCTATAATGAATTGTAAGTGTTATCGAAATAAAGTTATCAGGATCGCAACACCGATATATGATGTGACATTTTCCCCAGGTAT
Source organism: Conchocele bisecta (assembly GCA_029237695.1). Lineage (NCBI taxonomy): Eukaryota > Metazoa > Mollusca > Bivalvia > Lucinida > Thyasiridae > Conchocele > Conchocele bisecta. The sequence goes on from CM055268.1 coordinate 81,623,243, forward strand.
AAGCTAATCTGCACTTCTTATTGCTAAATTATCAATCTTTGTTTACATTTTCCTAAAAATTGACAACAAAACTATTACGTCCTCAAAACAAATACTCATTTGAAATGAGCCAGGTGGTTTTGTATCCAAGAAGAAGTGCGATTTTTCACGAAAAAAATATTTACTAAATTTTCATAGCAAATGTGGAATTCCTCTCCGATTTGCGTTGAATATGTTGTCAACTTTCGACGTCACTTATGGAAAATATCATAAATGTTGTGAAAAGCTTCTTAGGTGCAAAATCACATGACTTGTCTGATTGCTTTGTGAAACAATAACCAACCCTCATACACGGGTTGGAATGGAGACGGAGTTGATGGCGAAGGTGCCTTCTTTGAGGCTGATGCACTTTTTGTTATTTCGAAATATAATATAGCATACAGTATAGGTGTTCGTACAACAACATCGGCGGGTTTTAAGTTGAACAAACATTATGTTGTGTCGTAATTCACTTTACTCCATTAACTCTTTCAAGACTACAGTCATCGATAGCGGTGTTTACAAACAGTGTCTCAAGCCGTCTCAACAGGATCTGCACTTTTTTCAATTAATGTTTTTATTTTTAAGAACAAAACACCGCCTTTCCATAAATGTACAACTCTTAAAACTATTATGTTATGATTAGATTGGTCGGAAAATTAACATCTAACAATCATTTCCAGTGTTTTATCGGTTAAGGCGTCACAGTCGTAGAACCTGGAGGAAACATCCATTTCCTCACCTTCATCTCGACTCGACTCAGTGATTTGTAGTATGTTGTATACGTCTGCCAGGTCATACCTTTAGCATATTCCGTATTACCATAGTCTCCGTTTAGGTTAGAAGAGTGACATTTGGTATACCACCAGGCTCCTGTATACAATGTAGCGCAGTTAGATGAATAAGCATCATTGTCCCTATCCTTCGTGGAAAACGAGTGACCATTGTGGCCAGACAGATTATCACCGGCGTCACCATGGTAGCCATCCACCGTCAGTTTATACTTCGCGGCGGCGTCTCCAACCTCGAATTTATTGTATGCGGCGTACTTCTGTTCTTGTCCATCGGGGCCCGTCATGTCAACGCGCAGTTCGTACCGCTCCTGTGACGTGATAGCGTGAATTTGTTCGTTACCGAGCCAAAAGTTAGTTGCCAGATCTCCGAACCCTGTTTCGTATTCCACCCACGTCTTATAGAAGTCGGAAGCGGAAACCCGCCTCTGGATGACCGTCCATCCTCCGCCGTCAGTTTCCATATCGCATCGAACCCGGAACCCGTGCATATCCCTCGGATATATCGTATAGATACCAGTCTCAGTGTGTCCCAATCTCTTTATGTCAGAGCAGTCGCGTGGTTGCGCCTGAAAATCAAGGGTCCGTAATAATTCTTTAAATCGCGACTCATATTCATCCAGAAGTGTCTTAGAAATGTTTGTAAACAGCTGTTTCACGTGCTCGGCTTGCAGTTCTGTGGACACCTGGATGTTACCACCGGGTGTGGGCGGACAACCCTTGTTGATACTGATGACGGGATTACAGTAACACCCCGCTTGATCTGCTTCTGTAACGTACACCCCGGCACTCACACAAACCACGAGTAGTAACTGAATATATCCCATGTTTAGCTTTTTCACCACAGATGCACTGTTGTGACGCGGCAAAATAGATCGACTGCCAAGACGCTGCCCGCTTTTCGAATGTGTCGTAATATCGTGAATATTTATATAGCACGGCGTTCAGTGTTCCTGGTCTCCTCCACCAATCAAATTGAAATACCATTTGGTATCGTAATATTCTAAATTAATACAGATATGCATTGCGCTGTATACTGAACGCCAAATAATATATTACTCTCGTCGACAATGAAAAACCAACACTGGCCAATTCAGTGTCATTCAAAGAGAATGGGATGGGGGCGAAGCTGCTAGTGGACACGAACAACGAAAACATCGGACTCTATTTAATGGTGGCTTTCAAATATGTGTCACAGTGCATGGACACCTGTCTGGCTGACAGATATATATAAATAAATAAATAAATAAATCATGCATACAACATGAACCTGGGTAACGTTATTCTATTATTGAACATTTCACTATTCATGAATAAATGATTACTACCTACAAGCTACAAACTTACGTTTAAATAATTTCTTAATGTCAAAGGTATTTATTAAATTGTGTAACTATTATATGGTTCATGACAGTATTTTTTCGCATGAATATTACGTAGCGTACCCAGACACTGTCTTTATTCGAGCGCTAGCGAAGAATTATACAACCAATATTCAAATTTGAGTTCTTACAGCTTTTATGCAAATCAGTTTATGTCGGTCGCAGCACATATTTTGCGGGTTGAACTTTCTAAAACCACTATACATTGAAGTTCTAACAACTTAGCTTGATCGCCTTTTCAGTTTGATCAATGCTTTGTTTGCTCTTCTGTGCTAAATTGATGTTATTGCACAAGTTTCCGTAGTATAAGAGTGCGACGATTAACCGCCATACACGATTATTCGCGAATCATAACTCCATGGTTCGGGGCACGAATACGATATTTAGAATATGTCTCAGAATAGAAATATATTACCATTTTGGGTTTTCCAAAAATCTATGTTTAGCTCGTTGTTTAGTTTAAACATATTTTATTGCTCTAAATTTACAATGTAACTTTACAGTTAATAAATACAGGTTAATTTAGAAGAGCGAACGGATTGGGCTACAAGTTTTAGCAACATTAGTTACAGCCCGTCCCAATTGCTTATTGCATATATATAAAGTGGTATAATAGTGGTAGGTAAATAATTATGATGTTTTACATATTCTGTAGAGCAAGTATATATACAAACATATATATACACATACATACACACACATATATACACATATATATGTACATATATATACACATATATATATATACACACATATATATACACATATATACACACAAATGTATCGATGTGCACATGAGCACATCAGTCTAGGTGTTGAAACAATATGTTTTTCATAAACAGTCATATTAATGTGCTCAGGATAAATCTAAAATAAACAATAAAACAGGATAAGTGTTCAATGTGCTGCACCAAATGTCCTCACCGCACACACTCCAGAATCTGGGACCACGATTATGAGACCCCCCGAATATGCTCTCGTACCCCATACTCGAAATCAAACAGCTCTGCCGGCCATTACCGAGCGAAGCCCAATCATGACCGATAGAAAGTCCAAATGCGAGCACGGAGCACGGAGCACGGAGCACCTAACACATCGCGGAAGACCCACGAGCACGAGCCCAGGTAACAATTTATAATAATTGTATTCATGCAGGAACGCAGTATTTATGTAAATAGTTAATTGTTATATAGACGTTACTTGTTTAATGTAGTTTTGTAAAAACGCAATACATATACGGATGCAGTTATATGAATCGTCGAGTCAGTTTAATGTAAGTTTGCACTTCTGTAAATATGCGAGTATTGTCTTCCACATTTAGTGACTCTTTTCCGAATAATAGGGTTTTAACAGATAGTGGATGGTACTGACGGGTTGCTGCAAAAAAGTTTAATCGTTGCTGATGAAATAGTTGGCATTTAAAAAGGAAATGTTCGGCATCTTCATCTTCGAGTGTACATTGGCATAAAGGGGATTCTCTCAAGTGATTCCTATATAGATCAGCATTAAGATTACTACATTGGTTTCTTATGCGGCAGTGATAAATGGATAATGTTCTGTCGCCGATAAGAAAATATTCTGGAACATTTGGAGGCCTGAATAGTTGTTTTAGTTTATTTTTGAAAACGGCGGTCGATGTAGAATTTTGTATATCCTCATTTAGTTCATTCCAAGATGCTACTGATGACGGTATAAACGATTTAGAATACAGTTCTGTCCGTCTTGTTAATGTGATAAAATTGTTCATGTTACGTAATCCGTATGTGTTATTATCACCAACTAGTTGTGGAAATAGTTCATGTATATATGAGGGAAGTACACCGGCCTTTTCTTTATAAATAAGTATAAGCTTCTGAATAGGTCTTCGGTCTGAAAGGGGTATCCATCCAATTTCTAGGAGAAGTCTGTTAATAGAGCATGAACTGGTTATACCTGTAACTGTTCTGGCTGCTTCGTATTGAAGTTTTTCAAGAGATTCGCGTTCATATTGTGTACAACTATCCCATACGATTGAAGCATATTCGAGTACTGGTCTCATGTACGATATATATATTTGATTCAATGTTTTTCTATTTAATTTAAATTTAAGCATTTTCATAGAACATAAAACCTTAGATGCAGACTTAATTATGTTAGAAATATGTTCGTGCCAGGTACCATCATGACTGAGAGTTAGACCCAAATGTTTATGATGTTGGACAAAATGAAGTTGAATATCATTAAAATAGAGAGATGGCTCTGTGTATCGAGCTAATGAACATATCATAGCATCAGTTTTAGAAGGATTAAATGTTACAAGCCACTGGTGAGCCCATGCTGCTAATTCATTGAAATCATGATTTATAGTACGTGCTATGGTGTTCATGTCTTTTGACGAGACAGTTAAGGATGAATCATCAGCAAATAGCCTGGTTGTACTAAGTAGTTTGTCAGCAATATCATTAACGTATATAAGAAACAAAAGAGGTCCAAGAACCGAGCCTTGGGGAACACCAGCATTTATCAATTTACTTTCAGAATAAGAACTGCCTATAGAAACTTTGTGTGACTTTTAGCTCGTTGTTGTTGTTGTTGTTGTAGCTGTGTGAAATTTTCGCGCTTATTTTTCACGAAACGCATGCCACTGATGATTAATTATTGGTCTATGTGTCATCCACAAACACATACTGCGAAGAATTTCAGGACGTTCAGTCCTTTGCTTTTCTTTTGTAAAACTACGTGGTGTAGATAATATCATTAGCTCGAGCTACGATTTGATTGGCCGTAGACACCGGGAAGATTTGGAAGCCGCGATATATCATGTTTAGAACCTTGCGATAAACATGCGCCTTAACCCTTTCAACCATACATACAGCTATAACCGTGTTTGCAAACAGTGTAGATCCAGATAAGCCGGCTCGAGACGAGCCGTCTCATCAGGACCTGCACTTTTAGTAAGTAATTGTCCTATATTTTAGAAAAAAAACTTTTTTTTTTCATAAATTACTCGTCTGAAAATCAATTTTTTGACGATTGCATAGGTCGGATAATTAACATATCACAGTTCATCCCAGCTACTTATGGTTGAATGGGTTAATACTATTGGATACTATACTTGACAAAAATGAAACGAATACATCGTGAGTATAGTAATTAAAAGGTATGTCTGCAAAAATAGTAACAGATGATTGACTATATAGTTTATACCAGCATGTAATTCTCGTGTCAAATGCTTGTTAAAACTTTCACTGGTTTTGGCATGTTTATATTACAGAGGTTTAAAATATATAGGGTAGAACTTTTTCCCAATCCAATATGGCCGCCAAATCCAAGATGGCCGACAACACTGTATATCAACACTTGAATACATCATAGATGCTGTGCTTTGAAAGTATTGCACACATTTAATATGTATAATGACACGGCAATATAATATGTATACTATTATATAATTTGGCTAAATTAATTTAAAAATTGCCGCTTAGAAACAAACAATATAATCGTGTTCATACAAAATACGCTGTAATATATGAACTATCAACGTCCCATGGCATCTGTCAAATAATAAATGCATCGTTATTGCTCTATAAATAGTATATTGGATTATCCATCAGAAAATATTTCAAAATGCCCGCTTAGAAACAATCAGTATAATGTTCTTCATACAAAATACGTTAGGATATTGGATCATCCATAAGACAATATAGATAATGGTATGGACAATATTTTCTGTATGTGATGCAAAAAGCTGGAATTCCTTTGGCCCGTGATTTTGTCGCGCCTACTTCAGCAGAAGGCGCGACTATAGTCGCCGCTTTTTTCGTCGTCCGTCGTCGTTGTCGTCAACGTCGACATCGTCGACATCGTCGTCATCGTCCCAAATGTCAAAAAGTGTGTACAAGCTACTTCAATATTCAGACACTTGAATACACTCATGCCGCCATTAACATGACCTTGATATGTTTTATCTTCACATTATCGTCGTCGTCGTCCCAAATGTCAAAAAGTGTGTACAAGCTACTTCAATATTCAGACACTTGAATACACTCATGCCGCCATTAACATGACCTTGATATGTTTTATCTTCACATTTTTGCGGAAGCTCTTAGCCATTTTTTGCCTCAAAAATTGTGTACAAGATTCTTCATCATGGTGTAGCTTTAATATTACTTGACGGATTGCTTCAATATCTGGACACCTGATATATGTGAGCAGTTGGAAAATACTCAAGCCGCCAATATCATGACCTTAACCATTTTTACATTCACAGATTTTGCGGAAACACTTAGCCATTTTTTTCGTCCAAAGTTTGTACAAGCTTCTTAATCACCGTATAACATTAATATTGCTTGATGGATTGCTTCAACATTTGGACACGTGATACATGCAAGCATGTGGAACACATGTATGCCGCCATTAACATGACCTTGACCTTTTTGACCTTCACATGGTTGTGGAAACATTTAACCATTTTTTTATGTCAAAAGTTTCTTCAACCTTGATCTTTTTAGTGTTTTAAGCATTCTCTTCTCTGACTGTTTTTGTGATGCGTACTTTAGCACATGTTCTTGATCATGTTACAGTCAAATGCCTCGGCAGGCGCGATACCGATTTCGTGTCGGAATTCTTGTTTAACTAAGCAAAGGTGATAATTTCCACAATTGCGTTGATGGTGTTTGATAACTGTCTACATCATTTCTGTATTATATTACCCACCAAAGTTGTTATTGTGATGACGCATTTGCCAGACACATTTGCCAGACAGGTATTGTGTTATCCACGAAGCGATGTAGTGAGGTGTGGCAATTACAGTAGCCACAGATTTATTTTCAGGGAGAATACATAAAATGTTACTATCACTGCTTTACATGTGGCATTTACATGAGTACAATGCCATATAAGTGTAGTGTGGATGGTTTTCGTCACATGAAAGTGACACATAAGTTATAAGCCATGCAATATAATGTATAATTCATTTATTGGTTGTGTATGTGATTCCATTTATTGAGTGTATATGTTTTTTTCATTTGCGCAGGATTGGTGTGACGTGTAATGGGCGGAGCGAGCTGAGGGCGGTCGTTCTTGAAGGGCAGTGTGATGGGGGACAAGATTTGGACGTACACGATGGGTAGAAAGTGACAATATGGTTAAACTGTATGAACTATGTGTGTATCATTCACCAAATGGAGGTTTTTGTTATATTAATGGGTACGAGTCAATTCCGACAAGAGTCAATGCATGGTGTATTGTATTTGACGAGGGCGGTTGGTGCCGATAAGTGTCATTATGACGGCCATTTGCGATATTAATTGGGCACGTGTTTGAACAATGCAGCTAAACGATTACATAGAAAGGTGTTTTCACCTCTGATATCCTGATTGATTTATTCAAGAAATACACTGGTGACTCGAAATTGATAACATTAAGGGACTTGTCCATGATTTTGGTTGGCTATTCAGATTTGATTTTCTTTTTCGTTCTGTTTAACTCGGTGATTTATGTGCGTTTGACGATCATTTAATTAAAATAAGAATTAAGTGTAAACGGGCAGATAGAGGGTGGTCAATGAGGTCATAATTGCTAAAGGTCACACAGCGGCTTGTACACATTCCAGGCTTAAAAATGTATGTTTTTGTGGCAGGTGTAACGGCCAAATCCGAATGTTTCTCATTTCGGCTGGTGCATCGATCACGTCGATTATTCTGTTAATTGCTGGAAAGAAACATAAAGATAAGTCACACTAGGGCAAGAGAAGTAATTTGAAATATTAATGTATGTGCATCCTGGTGGTAAGGGTTGTTTTCACACATTTAGATCAGGAGTATTAATGTGAGCACACGCCGGTGTCAATGATCGTTGTCTAAAAGACACGGCAGATGGAGGTTGGATATAAGTAAGGATGAGCAACATGAGCAAAAGGCCTAAGACTGTTGAGACTTAGATTTGCAAAAGTAATTGAGTGTATATTCAAAATTTATTTATTGCGTAATTATGAGTTTTGTTATATTATAACAGAACGTTAATGATTGACAATTTTGACACACAAACCCTGTCTAAAAGGACTTTTCTCTTTTTTCGTGATTCGATATCCTTGGAGTAAAGATCGCAACCAGCAGATATAAGTATGTGTTTGTGTTTCATTTAGGGCCAACTGGGTTTTCCACGGTGCGCTCAAGCATAGCGGAAAACTGTTGTCTCCAATGCACAGAAGTGTAGCACGTGCAGTGAGTAGGACTGGTTGTTAGCACGTGGTGTGCGGGCTGTAAGGCGTGTATCGTCATTCTTGTGAAACAGGCAATTTTATCATATGAGTGATATGATCAGATATGTAAATGTAATGTATGTTATTGTACATGTACATATTTGTGTGTCCCGTACTTTCTAGAGTGGGTTTGGCCCTAGAGGTGTGTCTCTAAGTTTACCGCAGGGACCACTGTGGGTTGTGTACTGTCCATTTCGACTCATGCAGTAAAGATCGCAACCAGCAGATATAAGTATGTGTTTGTGTTTCATTTAGGGCCAGCTGGAGTATAGTTAAGACACGTATTTCATGAAATTACGCAGATGTCCGAAGGTACAACATCACATGGCGTGTCTCATATATAAATTGTAGTTCGCACCACTGAACGACAAAGTGTATCCAGCCGCCTTGCTAATCGTCACTGTATCAATACCGAGCAGAGACACAACCCGAGTACAGTTTGGACGGGGAGACGTATAATCCCTGGTGTGAGAGCAGTTATGGATTACATTTGCCT
>CM055268.1:81632670-81712487 GCA_029237695.1 Conchocele bisecta
TGGCAAGCCAAATGCACAATAATTCCTTAACTCATTCAGCCCTATGCACTGCCAGCCAGTTCAGCCATATAGGTAATTGCCAGGCTAGCTCCTGGAAGCAGCAGTAGGCTTATCAGCCCTGTCTCCCTGAGACTTATTGAGAAATAATTCAAGACTAAAATTTAGCTAAGGGGGTGCTGTACAAAACAGCTTGTTATTCCAATAATTAATAAACAATACACATACAATTTCACACATATGTACATTATAAAATTCTCTCAACATTGGTGTAAATTTTGTTATAAACAACATCCCAGATATCCGTACAATATTCCATATTTCTCCATCAAACGTGCAATTGTGAGATCTTTTGGAAATAGTAAGTAGCAAACTGCTTGCATATTTGATGGAAAAACTATGAAGAAAGCAAAATTAATGTTCCACATACAGTACATTTTCAGACTGAACAAATCTGGTGATTTTTCTATGTATTTTCACTCCGATCATAAGAAATATGTTGATTTAGGATTACATCTGTATCATAGTTCTATAGTATAATTATTTTTGATTCACACATCTTTGGCTGATTTTCTGTTCTGTATGAGTACATGTGTATATATATATGAAAAGCAGGTACATGCAACATACAGATTACCTGCCTCTACCATTGATACTCCGCTTTCTAATGCTCGTGAATTATCTCCTGATAGACGCTGATAATCTGTATGTTACCTACTGTGTGATATTAGATGATACATATTTTTGACTACTTATTTCTCTCCTAAGCTAGATATGCTGTGATATTACATTTTATTTGTATCGTCCAATATAGACGGTTCAAATGAGACAAAAACACATACATTCACACACAAATCAGAAATAAAATCTTATTTCTGCGGAAATGACGTTGTGAGCTCTCATTTGGACCGTCTCATAAAAGTGGTACAATTGAGAAGTCGCGCATATATTTTCATGAAGAAATAACAAAAATATATTGTACAGGAATTCAGATAAGCAGCATATCTCGACTACCGGTATATACATTTCATATTTTGTTGTGAAATGTTCAGACATTCAAAATAATTTTTATCCAAATAGACTACATAATCTTGTTAAGTTTTTGCATGCTTACTTACTTTGTTTGAAAACGCGGCATAACGATCCATTTGGTTCATTGTAATCCATTCACAATTTACCTAAGATGTGTAATTCCATAAACTTTATTGATAGCACATGTACATCCCCTATAATAATTGTATATAATATATCCACTTCTCACGTTCATAAATAAATGTCACATTCAAATTTCACTACATGTATGTATGTACATTTACACAGTGTATCGGCCAATAAATATGATTTTATGTATTTTGTAACTGTGTGTTGTCCAAAGTTATTTGCCTTTCAGTAGGTCGCGATGCCATGCCGGGAAGCATGAGACACACATGTGTTTGTTGCATTGTTGGCACATGTTCATGATTTCACGGCGCTTCCCCGTCTTCTGACATTGCTTGCACCGTCCTCGCTTGTCAGCCGTTTTCGGGAAATGGCCAGCCGCAATCGTCGTCAGAGCTGCCCTTTCGTTTTCAACATAGTCCCCGATCAATTGTTTCGCCAGGGCCATTCGATACTCTATCATGGTCAGTTTCTTCGGTTTTCCAGTTTTAGTAGCGCGTTGATGATTGACGGACTCCTTCATCAATATGAATCCGTTAGTGACAGCGATGTCAAAAAGAAACCAAAACAAATACCGCCACCACTTCCGCGTCGTTCGGTATGTGTTGTGCTGCGTTCTTAGCTGATCCGCGGTGTCAACCCCGTTCATGTTTGAGTTGTACGCGGGTATAATGCTTGGTGCGCTGATTTCTTTCACCTCCCCATTTTGATTTCCGATTCACAGTGCTGTCAATTTTTGATGGATTGTCTGCTGTAGACAGCACATACACGTGTTTCTTTTCTTTCCAAATACACGCTGTCATTTCCCCCTTTTGGGCCGTCTTGAACTCTCCGACATTTTTAATATCTTTTTCTTTCAGTTGGGCTGGGAGACCTTTGCGGTTTTTTCGCACTGTCCCGCGAGCGTATGTCCCATTCTGAAGCAATGTATATAGAAGTGCAGGACTTGTGAAATAGTTGTCGATGTTGACGATATGGTTTTTATTCCATATTTTCTGCGTCATATCCTGAACGACGCGGCTTTACAAACCAACTTCTGGTCTTCCCTGCTCCCTGCCGGTGTACACATGGAACTCATTGGTGTAGCCGTTCATCGGGTCAGCCCGCATCCACACCTTTATCCCGTACCTGGCTGGTTGGCCGGCATGTATATTGGCGAAAGGACAGTCGCCCACGGAACTTGACCATCGCTTCATCCACACTTGTATTTTGATGTGGAGTGTAACGGCAAAGACACTGCTTCATGACTTCTTCAATGATAAGACGCACATGATGCAGCTTGTCATGACCCGGCTGGCCCTTTCCAGGGTTTTTGGTCCGGTCGTTCGCGTGAAAGTATTGTTGCAGTTTGTCAAAACGATCCCGCTTCATAATCTTTCGGATATGAAGGTTCCGAACAACAAACTGTCAGTCGACCAGTACATAGCCGTCTGTGGAAGCTGAAATATAAAGTAAACAACACTCAAAACTTTGGAACAATATACATTTTGTGGCATTCAATATTCAATAATAATCTTACGGAAAGTGTCACTTGTTTTGCTAGTGCGGCAGTGAAATTTACAAATTGTAGCTCAATAATTTAATCTCCATCCAATGCTGAACACATGTAAATGAATACAGGTCAAGTCGGCCATGGTCAAGTCGGCATTGACCAGCGATCTGGGCCGAGATTGAAATATGGGCCGAATGATGACCATGGGCCGACTTGACCATGGTCCGACTTGACCAGACACCATGTAAATATGAAACAAAAACACAAAAGAAATGGTAAAATGGTAAACATTTATTTTTCTTTCAAAATCTGAGGCCGTCAAATCGTACCAGGGCCAGGTGCAGTTGTTACCGACCCGGCCCCGGTGTGAGGCTCATAATTCAGTGAAACCGATAAATATGTATTGTAAACATAATTTATTTACCTCCAAAATGCTCATGTAGACCCGTATACCGAGCCAGGCCTTCATCTCGTTCTCCGTCACTGGCCGCCAGTTAGGATCCGGCTTCTCCATCTGAAGCTGCATGGCATATAAATTTGTCTGCGTCACCAAAGTCGCAATGAGATAGTCAGGGAAAAACTATTCCATGAAGTCGACCTCTGTGGTATCTGGGTCCAAGTCTATAGTTGGTCCCGGGTCCGGACCGGTGAATGTCGCCTTTGGTATGTCTGTGCGAGCATCTACAATCCAACGATCTGCCACGGGCACTGGTGGTCTGTCTTGATCAACTTCTTCAGTCTCAGATTGATCAGAAAAATAATGTTCAGTATCTGAATCACTGTCACTCTCATTGTTGATACTGACATCGCTAGTAGACCCATCTGGATCATCCTGTGCTACAATAGCCAGTACTTCGTCGAGATCAAGTCGCCGATTTGCCATGATAACTTACGATTTTTGATGATTTACAACAGAAAATAACAACAAAATGCGTGGACGGATTTTTTCAATTCAAAGTCTCTTTGTTTGCTAAATCATTCTACCTCATATGTAACGCACGTTCTGATAGGCGGCAATTTGTGACATTGGCCTTCAAAACAACCAATGAAACGTGACGACATATCGGGGCACGCGGGACTCGATACTAGCTTTAGCGAGCCACCAATTCGGGGCATACGGGACAGGTTTAAAACCAATACCGACGCATATTGGTGGCACGCGGGAGTCAAAGCGCTACAGGTATGCCACGATAACGGGGCACTAGGGTCGAATGAGTTAAACCATGGTTTGGAGCTTAAACCCTAGTTCAGACTCCTCAAACCCTAGTTTGGGCTCGCCAAATGCACAATAATTCACTAAACCCCAGTTTGAGAGTCTAAACCATGGTTTAGGCGCTCAAACCTCAGTTTGAGCAATTATTGTGCATAGTTTGGCCAGAAACTGCCGTTTGAGGTCATAATCCAATAACAAGCATAAACCCTAGTTTGGACCCAAACCACAGTTTAAGACTCCCAATCGTGATCCCAAACGGTAGTTTTCTTAAACCCTGGTTTGAGCAAATTATTGTGTACTTGGCGGCAGAAACCACCGTTTAGACTCTCAAACTAGGTTTACTGATAGCTTAAACCACAGTTTGAGCTCAAATCCCAGTTTAGACTGCCCAAACACTAGTTTAGGCTCGCCCAAATGCACAATAATTCACTAAACCCCAGTTTGAGCATGTTGAGAGCCTAAACCATGTGTTTCGGCTCCCAAACCCCAGTTTGACCAATTATTGTGCATTTGGCCAAAAACTGCCGTTTGATGTCGTAATCGGTAGTTAATTTACGAAATCGGCCTAAACAGTGGTTTCTGCTACCCGTCACAACCCGAGATACGATTGGTTAAGTGATCACAAAGCCTAGTTATCATTGGCTGATCGCTTAAAATATGTTTTGTGCATCCGCCACAACCCGAGTTACGATTGGTTAATCGATCTCAAAGCCTAGTTACCATTGGCTGATCGATTTAGCCTACGGTTATCGGAGGCATGGAAATGCACGAAGTCACTAAATGGCGTAATGGTCGATTATTTGGATAACGGTGAAAATGCGGCGTAATGGGGAAAATCGGCGTAATTATCGGAGAGAGGTGAATGCACATCCATCCATCCATCTTTGTTTTGCTTTATTCATTTAAAAGATAGACACAAAACCAATTGCGTATAGTACACGGGATATGTGTCATGTGGCTCTTACTATTAATGTGACCAGAAACACATATTACTTATGTCTCTGATGTGACATATAACATAATAATCCAAATAATTCATTGACTTGAATTTCAAGTTAGAATTCCTAAAAATTACTTATTTTTGCTGACCGACAAAATTAAATTGGAATAGAGCTGAATTAACTTCAATTTCATATTAGCATTCCTAAAAATTACTTACTTTTGCTTACGGCCAAAAAATTTAACTTGCGAAATCTCATATCATACCGACCGATCATAAATAAATTTGAAGATACCTGAATTTATAGCATAATTAATTGAAGTAACGTGAAGTTCAAGTAACCATTCATACAAATTACTTATTTTTGCTGAACAACAAAAAAATTAACTTGCGAAATCTTATATCATACCGACGGAGAATAATTAAATTGGAACACAGCTGAATAATAATTGCATTTTGTTCGAGTGATCGCATCTTTCGAGCCATCGCATCTTGCGATTTAGGTATTTTGTCGACTACTGTACCCGTCGAATTTAGGAAATAACGAAGCATAATAGAGTGTATCCATGTTTTAGATGATAATAGTATTTATTCACAGACTAAAGTTATGATGTGGAATTAAATAAATTTTATTTAAATGTCTTTACAAAACTATCTTTATTTCAAGTATTATCAAAAGATCCAGTATTTACTATAAATAGTGGCGCACATAAGTAATGTCGCAGGTGGTTGTGATGTCACTCGAAACAGTGGGGCATTGGTAGAGCTCAAACGATTTTGTTTACGGCGCCCATAAAATATCGGGAATCTGTCGTGAATCGTAAAATATTGCGACGCAACAAAAGGTGTTTTAGGCTACTTAGTTTGTGACCAGTATAAACGCTGATCAACGTACAGACTCTTGCAACTTGATATGGGTTTACTATTTAATTATATTATGCATCATGAATAGCTGTCGATGACGAACATTTCACGTCCTGAACTGAATATGCAGGCCGATTTAATGCTGCACTGATCGGAAATTCAGTAAGAGCAAATCATTTTTGTCACGACCAGTCATCTCTGCCTAACTAGGAAGTGTGGTATTATTAATGGGCGTTTTTCGTTGTAACTTCCGAGTAGCCACTCGAATAACACGAGGACCACTAGAACAAACTAGAGTACCGCCGTGTTTTATCTTCTTTGTTTATGTCCTCTGCAGAATATGTGAAACAAATTGTCATCTAACCAAATAACAACAGATAAACGCCGCACCTGAACTCGAATAATAGCATCTCGTATATAACGATAAGCCGCGAAACGACAGTAGCTGGGCCCGAAAACATATCATACTTTGCATAGCTCAATATCGATCATATGTTTTGCTCTGACCAACCGTCAAATATCATCATCATACAGGATAACACTGTTACGGCTGAGCCTCCATATATCACATGCACTCACACTCAGCCTTTTTAACGATCTTACATACCGGCTTCGTGCGATAGGAGAATGAACTAGCTAGGTTAAATCAACCGCCTCACTGTCTCCTTCATTTAATTCATATATTTCGACTGTATGGCAGATATTAGTAAATTCGAAAACAAATGGGCCATTTTTGTTTTGGGCGTGGATTCTCAATTGAAAATGGAACATACATTGTCGTAATCTTTCCTAGTTGCGAACAGTAACTGTTGAAATCTACTCCCGTACCATCTGGAGTAGATTGGAGTTAGAGTTCGCAAAAGTTACTACAACTTTCCTAAAATGCAATCAATTTGTGTATGCATGTTTTCTCATTTCTTATCAAATGTGTATGTCGTTACGTATAGGATAGACACTGAGTGGAGTTGGATACGATATATATCACGAGACCGTTAGGTCGAGTGATATATCTCGTGTCCAACTCCACGAAGTGTCTATCTGACTTAGACCACGTGACTTTCAGGTGCGTATCTAACTATTTTATTTTGGGTATACAAAACGGAAATGTATTCCATTTCCCGACAATTGGAAGCGTCACAGATAATACATACATGTATGAACGTAATATTTTTCATTTGAAGCAAATGGAAGTAATGTAGTCGAATTGGTCAGCACACTTCATTGAAATTGGACGTTTTAGTCATACACCGCATAGTGAAAATGACCCGGTCTCGACATGCCAAAATGCACCAGCTACGCACCTGAGTACTCCATACGTCAGACTTCCCGTGCAACTCAATGCTACATGTACATTGTACACTCTCCACAATCATTCATTACACATGTGCGCCACAGTTTACTGTGTACTTGTATATAGTGTGTATGGATACGTTGGGCCAAATACGTTGATACAAATTGGAAGGTAAAAATTGAATTGGCGGCATGGAAGACATACTTCAATAAAACTGTTAATTGACTTATATTTCTATTTTCATCTTATTCTGTCCCGCCCATTTTAACGTCGCAAAAGCGCGTCACTGACATATTATGTGAAATGTCCACGAAACAGTGTAGACCCTGATCAGACTATGCGTATGGTCGGGCTGATGGGGCTACACTGGTCGCATCCTATCTAGGCACATTTTGTCGTGACGCTTCACATATGTGGCGCGTCATGAGAACATGTGCGCAATTATTAAAAGCACTATGAATGTTCCTATGACGAACAGCGAACAGCGTAGACCATGATCAGACTGTGCGGATGAGCAGGCTGATCTGGGGCTACGCTGATCGCAGCCCCAATTGGGCACGATTTGTCATGACGCGTCACATATATCGGTACGAGAGAACAGACGCCGACATTTGAGAAAACCATGTTTATCGCCATACGTTATTTGTGTAAAATAAATGTGATTCATTTTTATATTTGGAGTAAATGTGCTCGAAAGTTGGTGGTAATTTCACTGGAATGAAAATTAAAAAAATGGACGACTTTCGAGCTCATTTACTCTAATTATGAAAATGAATAAAAATTATGTTACACACATTACGTATGGCGATAAAGATGACTTTCTCAAATTTCAGCGTCAAAATTGGGTTCGGTCGCTTGAGGTGTGCTTCACGTGCCTGCACGTTTAATAGATAGGATCATTTCGTCTGTATATGGGATATATACGGACGAAATACTCCAATATGATTGGACTATATTGCTTGGCAGTCGTCTAACACTCAATTGAACCGTCTAGGCAGTTCAAATCTTCCTGGTGTCTGAGCCAGTCAAATCGTGGTCAAATTTGATTGGTGGAGGAGACCATGAACACTGAACGCCGTGCTATATACTTATGCACGATATTACGACGCATTCGAAAAGCGGACAGCGTCTTGGCAGTCGATCTATTTTGCCGCATCACAACAGGACATATGTGGTGAGAAAGCTAAACATGGGATATATTCAGTTACTGCTCGTGGTTTGTGTATGTGCCGGGGTGTACGTTACTGCAGCAGATCAAGAGGGGTGTTACTGTAATCCCGTCATCAGTATCAACAAGGGTTGCCTGCCTGCATCCGACGGTAACATCCAGGTGTCCACAGAACTGCAGGCCGAGCACGTGCAGGCCGAGACGAAAACAGCTGTTTACAACATTTCTAACAAACTTCTGGATGAATATGAGTCGCGAATTAAAGAATTCTTAGGGACGCTTGATCTTCAGGCGCAACCAGGCGACTGCTCTGACATTAAGCGATTGGGACAAACTGAGACTGGTATCTATACGATATATCCGAGGGGTACGCACGGGTTCCGGGTTCGATGCGATATGGAAACTGACGGCGGAGGGTGGACGGTCATCCAGAAGCGGGTTTCCGCTTCCGACTTCTATAAGACATGGGTGGAATACGAAAGAGGGTTCGGAGATCTGGCAACTAACTTTTGGCTAGGTAACGAACAAATTCACGTGCATCACGTCACAGGAGCGGTACGAACTGCGCGTTGACATGACGGGCCCCGATGGACAAGAACAGAAGTACGCCGCATACAATAAATTCGAGGTTGGAGACGCCGCCGCGAAGTATAACCTGACGGTGTATGGCTACCATGGCGACGCGGGAGATAGTCTGTCTCGAAGCAATGGTTACTCGTTTTCCACGAAGGATAGGGACAACGATAATTCGTCGTCTAACTGCGCTAGTGTTTATATAGGAGCCTGGTGGTATGAAGCATGCCACGTTTCTAACCTGAACGGCGACTATGGTAATACGAAATATGGTAAAGGAATCGCCTGGTACACGTATACAACGTACTACAAGTCACTGAGTCGAGTCGAGATGAAGGTGAGGAAATGGATGTTTCCTCCATGTTCTACGGATGTGACGCCTTAACCCTTATCCAACTGGAATTGTTTGTATATGTTAATTTTCCGACCAATCTAATCATCACATAATTGTTTTCAGACTTGTACATTTATTAAAACACGGTGTTTTTGTTATCAAAAATAGGAAAATTACTTGCAAAAAGTGCAGATCCTGTTGAGACGGCTGGTTGTGAGCCGGCTTCACTGGATCTACACAGTTTCCAAACAGCGCTATAGAGGACTGTAGTGTTGAAAGGGTTAATTGAGCAAGGTGAATTACAAACAACATACTGTTTGTTCAACTTAAAACCCGCCGATGTTGTTGTACGAACACCTATACTGTATACTATATTGTATTTCGATATAATGGAAAGTGCATCCGCCTCAAAGAAGACACCTTCGCCATCTACTCCGTCTCCATTCCAGCCCGTGTAGGAAGGCTGGTTATTGTTTCACAATAAAATCAGACAAGTGACTGAAGTCATGTGATTTTGTAAATAAGAATCGGTTCACAACATTTATGATAT
Organism: Conchocele bisecta; assembly: GCA_029237695.1. Classification (NCBI taxonomy): domain Eukaryota; kingdom Metazoa; phylum Mollusca; class Bivalvia; order Lucinida; family Thyasiridae; genus Conchocele; species Conchocele bisecta. The sequence continues at coordinate 81,642,251 of CM055268.1, forward strand.
TTTCCATAAGTGACGTCGAAAGTTGACAAAATGTTCAGCGCAAATCTGAGTGGAATTTCGCATTTGCTATGAAAAATTAGTCAACTTAGCCAATTTGCTAATATTTATCATGAAAAATCGCACATCTTCTTGGGTACAAAACCACCTGGCTCGTCTCATATGAGTCTTTTACGGAATTTCGAGAACTATTTGTTTCTAAAAAACATTTCTAACAAACTTCTGGATGCATATGAGTCGCGATTTAAAGAATTTTTAGGGACGCTTGATCTTCACGGGCAACCACCCGACTGCTCTGACATTAAGCGATGGGGACACACTGAGACTGGTATCTATACGATATATCCGAGGGGTACGCACGGGTTCCGGGTTCGATGCGATATGGAAACTGACGGCGGAGGGTGGACGGTCATCCAGAGGCGGATCTTCGCTTCCGACTTCTATAAGACATGTGTGGAATACGAAAGAGGGTTCGGAGATCTGGCAACTAACTTTTGGCTCGTTAACGAACAAATTCACGTCACAGGAGCGGTACCAACTGCGCGTTGACATGACAGGCCACGATGGACAAGAACAGAAGTACGCCGCATACAATAAATTCGAGGTTGGAGACGCCGCCGCGAAGTATAAACTGACGGTGTATGGCTACCATGGCGACGCCGGAGATAGTCTGTCTGGGCACAATGGTTGCTCGTTTTCCATGAAGGATATGGACAACAATATTTCGTCGTCTAACTGCGCTACACTTTATACAGGAGCCTGGTGGTATTCCGGGTGCCACTCTAACCTGAACGGTGACTATGGTAATACAGAATATGGTAAAGGAATCAGCTGGAGAACGTATACAACGTATTCAAATCGCTGAGTCGAGATGAAGGTGAGGAAATGGATTTTTCCTGCAGGTTCTACGGCGGTGACGCCTTAACTGACCGATAACAAACTGGAATTGATTGTTAGATGTTAATTTTCCGATCAATCCAATCATCACATAATAGTTTTCAAACCTGTACATTTATGAAAAGGGGGTGTTTTGTTCTTAAAAACTAGGAAAATTAATTACAAAAGTGCAGATCCTGTTGAGTCTGCTCGTTAACAGCCGACGTTGTTGTACGAACACCTATACTGTATACTATATTGTATTTCGAAATAACAAAAAGTGTATCCACCTCAAAAAAGGCACCTTCGCCATTTACTCCGTCTCCATTCCAGCCCGTGTAGGAAGACTGGTTATTGATTCACATTAAAATCAGACAAAGCATGTGAGTTTGTACATAAGAAGCTGTTTACAAATTTTATGATATTTTCCATACGTGACGTCGAAAGTTGACAAAATATTCAACGCAAATCTGAGTGGAATTCCGCATTTGCTATGAAAATTTAGTAAACTTACCAAATTTGCAAATATTTTTCATGAAAAATCGCACATCTTCTTGGGTTTAAAACCACCTGTATCTCAAATAAGTATTATACGGATTTTCGGGAACAATTTTTCTTCAGGACGGTAATCATTTTAATGTCAATTTTTAGGAAAATGTAAACAAATGTTAATAATTTAGCAATAAGAAGTGCTGATTAGCCGATACCTGGGGAAATTTCACATCATATATCGGTATCGCGATCCTGATAACTTTATTTCGACAAAACTTACAGTTGCTCAATTCATTAGAGCTGGTTATATTATAAATAAGTGGCTGTATATAATTTAATGAGAATATCTGCGGAGATATACTGAAAAATGTAGGTGGAAGCAAAGCTCATCGGAATTACTGAGTACATTGCATAAATTATAATGATATATATATATATATATATCTGATTTTGCACTCTTACATGTATGTTGTAAGTAGCTTATTTTAGCAAAATAACAATACTACTCATAAGTATACATTTATGTATGTCGCGTGAACATTTCCGCCAAAATATTTACGTTTGTGTCGTGCGGTCTAATATTCGTTCTAGGTAACACGTTGGTAAAATTTACCATGATATTTTAATTTCAGAAATCAATGCTCTTTGAATTAAAGTTGTATATACATGTACTATACACACGGTGTGAGATCACGTGGTCTATTGTTTTGATTTTGCGTCATGGCGGCGGCAAGAATTTCTTGCTTTTAATAATGAACATGTTCTAATGTAATACATATTTAAATGAGGCCTCTATGTTTGGTGATCAGTAGAGTTTCGGTGTATGATGCTGTATGACGCTGTGCTTATGTGTTTGTTTCAGATGATATATGTTAGATATGTTTTAATCTGTCTCAGTGTGGTAAATTGGATTTCTTCGTCGAGCTCGAAACATATATGAGACACGCCATGTGAATTTGTACCTTCGGACATCTGCGTAACTTAAATACGTTTACGAAATTTACAGTATTTTTCATAAATAAAGTCAAAAATTTATAAAATTTCAGAGTACATGCGAATACTCTGAACATTTTGTCAAATTTTTACGCCATTTACGGAAAATATTGTTAATTTTGTAAACGTATTTCATGAAATTACGCAGATGTCTGAAGGTACAAAATCGCATGGCGTGTCTCATATGTGAGACTGTTACTGGATACATGGGCGTATGGGAATTTGCGATCAGTGTAGATCCAGATGTGCTTCCGCATAGTCTGATCAAGACCTATTCCACCAATATACACCCGTCATGCATCCATGTGCAACTATTTTGTGCTGATAGCAAGAGTTACGCCTCTTTTCCAGGTATGGGAAAAGTGATTACATCAGTTGTCTCCCGTTCATCGCGAAGCAATATAGGAGTAACTAGAGCAGCTGAAGCTGCATCAACGGTTTGAGGCTTGATGTACTGACAAACGTACACTGGCAAAGTGATTAGAAGACATTGCCAATGACGAAAACATATGAAACTCAAAAAAAATTGATGCAATTCCAATGAAATTGAAAAATAAAGTTTTGTATTTCAGAATCGCTTGACTATCCTAAGCATTTTTATTTTTCATTATATAACGTTCTACGAAATGTTTGTACCGTTAACCCCCTAGTCTGACATTGAAGTTGAGACGATTCTAAAGCACTCACAGCATGTCAGTTCGTATATAAAATGAAAATTGTTTATATTGTTACTGTGTGATTTAACGTGACGCTGTCAAACTTCAAATGCATGTAGCTCTCTCATTTGAGCAGATAGCTAAAAACTACCAGTGATGCGGAGATAGAGAATTTTATTGCCTTTTTAATGGAAATAAAATATTTGAAATCGGTTGAATAATAAAAAAGTTATGACCATTTCAAATTTAAAAAAATGAAAGAACCAAACTTCAAATGCCTACAACTCTCTCATTTGGGCAGATAGCCAAAAACTACCAGCGAAGCGGAGATAGAGAATTTTGTTGGCTTTTTAATGGAAAAAAAATATTTGAAATCGGTTAGATAATAACAAAGTTATGAACATTTCAAATTTGAAAAATTGAAGAAAAAAACGTCCAAGTTTGAAAGGCAATAGAATCGGAACTCTTCAAGCTATAGCTCTGAAAAGTATCATCTTTTGTGCGGATGAATGTCCCGCGTCACGCTGTCAAAAAATTATGTTGCTGAGATTACTGTACAAATTGGAAACTGTTTTCGAAGACCACCCGTTAAAATAAAAAAGAAAATCCGAAATTGTTGATTTTTTTCATTTTTCCCAAGTTCACATGTCAATAGCTCTCTCATTTGAGCAGATAGCCAATAACGGCCAGGCAAGCGAAGATAGAGATTTCTCGCAGCTTTCGAATACAAAAAGAATTTTTGAAATCGGTTGAAAAATGTGGAAGTTATAGGACATTATATGATATATGACGTCACTTCCGGTTTCGTGGAAAGTGACGTCATGAGAATTCTGAAAATTGCGTTATTCTCGTGTCACAGTTGATACAAATCGGCATACAAAATTTGAAGTCGATCCGACAAGCGGTTTGGGCTGTAGTCCCGACGGCTGAATAAAAAGAAAAAAAAAACCAACGAAAATGAAATTGAAAAAAAAAGTTTTGTATATCAGAATCGCTTGACTATTCTAAGCATTTTTCATTATATAACGTTCTACGAAATGTGTACCGTTAACCCCCTAGTCTGACATTGAAGTTAAGACGATTCTAAAGCACTCACAGCATGTCAGTTCGTATATAAAACCAGTGTCTGATACAGCCCACCATACCTGTCTGGCCTCCACCTCGAAGTTTGTCAGCTGTACACACTGTTCTAGGCGGCTAAGTTTATATGCTCGTTCTCAAACTTCAAATGCATGTAGCTCGCGCATTTGAGCAGATAGCTAAAAACTACCAGTGAATTGGAGATAGAGAATTTTATTGGCTTTTTAATGCAAAAAATATATTTGAAATCGGTTGAATAATAAGGAAGTTATGACCATTTCAATTTTTTTTTAAATCTTCAAATGCCTACAACTCTCTCATTTGGGCAGATAGCCAAAAACTACCAGCGAAACGGAGATAGAGAATTTTGTTGGCTTTTTAATGCAAAAAAAAAATTTGAAATCGGTTAGATAATAAAAAAGTTATGACCATTTCAAATTTGAAAAATTGAAAAAAAACGTCCAAGTTTGAAAGACAATAGAATCAGAACTATTCAAGCCATTGCTCTGAAAAATATCATCTCTGTGCGGATGAATGTCCCGCGTGACGCTGTCAAAAAATTATGTTGCTGAGATTACTGTACAAATTGGAAACTGTTTTCAAAGACCACCCGTAAAATAAAATAAAAGTATGAAATTGTTGATTTTTTTCATTTTTCTCAATTTCACATGTCTATAGCTCTCTCATTTGAGCAGATAGCCAAACATTGTCACCGAAGCGAAGATAGAGAATTCTCGCAGCTTTACAATTCAAAAAGAATTTTGAAATCGGTTGGAAAATAAGGAAGTTATAGGGAATTATATGATATATGACGTCACTTCCGGTTTCGTAGAAAGTGACGTCATGAGAATTCTGAAAATTGCGTTATTCTCGTCTCACTGTTGATGCGAATCGGTATGCAAAATTTGAAGTCGATCCGACCAGCGGTTTGGGCTGTAGTCTCGACGGCTGAATAAAAAGAAAGAAAAAAAAACCAACGAAAACAAAAGGTTTGAGGAATCAAATTCCTCAAACCTAATTAATACAGTATTGCCTGCGAAATTGACCACTAGTGTCCGTCGGTTGTGGTCAGTTTTACAGACATCATATGTGTGCTTATCAATATTCCAATACTGTGAATTAGCTAATATGCGATATTTGAGACAAATATTTTCGATTGTAAAAATATATAATATAGCTTTGATGAAAGATGTGCATGCTCAGAGAGAAAATAAACTACAGTTTATCAAACTGTTTCTTATTTATTCTTCAGAAAATATATATCTTCAAATTTCATTTGAATTATGTGCACATTTTTGAATGAAGCTTATAGTTAAGTTGGTGGGAATTGGCTCGAAGACCTTCTATACCTGGTGTGCAGTTTCGCCAGGTGACCTTATACCCCGTGATAGACACTGGCCTAAGCTGTTTAACACCTCGGTGCGAAAGCCTTGTTTGATTTACTATTGAAATAAAATCTGGATATTGAAGTTCAGACTTATTCGGACACAAATAAGCGGGGTCTAATCTGGACTAGAGAGGGATAAAATAGCCGAGGCCAGAATATGCCCCGGGGTAGGCTATGATACATTCGTCTGGTAGCGCTATCAGTGACAACAATGGGATTTATGGAACGTGTGACCAGCTGACTCATGATCCGCTAGAACACTCATGCATAATAATCAGGATTAACACTGTTTATTATATACATGTGGTGGATATTTCACTTTCTAAATTGCGAACAGCGCAAGCCCTCATCTGTCTTTACAGATGTTCAGTCTAATGTGTTTACACTGGTCGCAACAACCATCGGTATCAATTAGTCTGACTGCCCATGTATATAATGCAGCCCTAGTGGGGAATAATTAATATCTGCGGGTGGTATATGATAATAAGGCTGTGTTTCCGTGTAACGCAGTGCCAGCACGTTACATGCAAACACAACATTATAGTGGTATTTCCATAAATGACGACACGTCGATAGTTGACATACTTTGCAAAGTAAATGTTGAATTTAATTCGACAATTATTCTGCATTTTATATCAAATTTCGATTTTATTTAATATTGAAAGTCATTAACAACACACAAAGAGAATGGCATATTTAATTATAATATGGTCATAATATTTATACATAAAACAAGAAAGGAAACATTACACGTAGTATAGGTTAATGTATTACATATTATGGGCACTGGGAGTCAGTGTATTACCATGGTGTATTATTTATCATAATCGTTTACTGAGTTGATAAGCAACTCGGCAGAGCCTCGTTGCTTTATTATCTCAGTTAACTCGTTCAATAAATATCATATTAAACAATCACTCATGTAAACTCCTCTATATAAGTAATGGCATAATGAAACAAAACGGAAGCACACACCCTGACCCGTAACCGGTACTTAGAAATGCGGACGGCCCATTGCTTGGGTATAATGTGTAATGCAAACTAGCAGCTGTTCCTCAGCAGTTGTGTCAACTTTTCCCTTTTACGTAATTTCGTTTTCACAATTTGTTTCGTTCAATTTGTTTTTAATTTCGTGTTCTGTCATATTTTCAATGTTTGTTTCTTGAGATTTGATTTCCTGAGCATATTTAATGTTTGCATGCTGAATTTCTGATTCAATACGCCTCCGTTTATTAGCACAAGTTTGTCGTTTACCGTCGTTCCAGTATATACTGTCGTGTTTAATAGATGCGCCCTTGGAGCGTTCGCATTCTTGCGTGTAGAGAAATTCAAGACGTTTCCGCGTGCTAAGTTCATCATATGTCTGGTTGTTCTTATTCGATCTGCTTTGGTGGATGTTTTTTATTTCATCGTTTATTTTTTCTACTGCCTGACCACTGAATTTTATGAGACTTCCATACTTACTTACAAAGTTAGGTATGTGATATAAAAGACAGTGCATGTATGGTGCCACTTTATCGTAACCTAATCTTCCATGGCGAATAAACTGGCGAACGTTGTCACCCACGTATGAATGTTGTTAAATAATTTATTCATTGTCAAACCACAGTCATCACAATTGATACATTTGTATATTTCGTAAAAACTCACGCCATATTTTCACAACAAAATCGTGTGTGTCGTGGCTGATCACGGAGCATAACTTGTCGGGTAAATGTTTGTAGAGGACTTTGTACGAATTTCCGGTAAGGGATGTCCATTGTATTTCACCAGATTGTGCATATAAGATCGGCAGGCCGAGCATGTGATTTTATGAGCTGCCATAAAACAGTCGATGCAAATTTAACCTCAAACAGAATGACCCTGTATGTTGAAAAAATAGGCAAATTAGTATGCTGTGTGTAATCCCAAATATACTGAAATATATTCAATTGGATGGGCTGAAATGCACCAACTAAACATTCCATTTTAGTGTCTTTTCACAAGAACTGTTAATTGCTTCCATACAACATTGTGAAGAAAAGGCCTGTTATACCTATGTGTTATTACATCACACATGTGCAATTTGAGATCAATAAGGCATTGGTTCCAACACAGTAACAATGATTTATGGACACCAGATATATAATTGTATCTCGCATTGCATTGCATTTGTAATGTTGGTTTTAACCCTTCACTTCATAACATTCATTGATATAGTATAGGTCCTGATCAGATTCCGCTCGGGGGCTGCATTGGTCGCAGATGCAGTTGGTGAATTTTAATGTGAAATAACAGCTTTATCCACGTATTCTGATAAGGATCTGCACTCCTTGAGGTTTTATAATATCAGCGACTTTAATGTAAAAATATTACAAAATTGACTATATTTCCGTAAATTACGTCGACAGTTAACGAAACTTTCAGAGTACTATTCCGTCATTTACGACAATATCACAGTTGTTGTAAAATGTACGGTGCAAACTTATAAGGTACACGATCATGTGACTTGTCTCATCTATTTAGTCTCCACGATACGGTTCAAATAAATGATCAGAACATATACTGTTAGGAGAAATGAAAAAAAAAAGTAAAGTCCGAAGCCTCTACGAACCACGGTGGCACGTATGAGATATATTGTATTTATCGCTACTAAACTCGTTGAAGTCTAAGAATGTAGTCACATCACGAAACTGTGCACGTGTGTCCAATTAGAGAATTATTATGTGCATAGATCGGCAGGCCGAGCATCTGATTTGATGACCTGCCATAAAACAGTCGATGCACATTTAACCTCAAACAGAATGACCCTGTATGTTGAAAAAAATAGGCAAATTAGTATGCTGTGTGTAATCCCAAATATACTGAAATATATTCAATTGGATGGGCTGACATACACCAACTAAACATTCCATTTTAGTGTCTTTTCACATGAACTGTTAATTGCTTCCATATAACATTGTGAAGAAAAGGCCTGTTATACCCATGTTTTATTACATCACACATGTGCAAGTCGAGATACAGTATAGACCCTGATCAGATTAGGCTCGGGGGCTGCATTGGTCGCAAATGCAGTTGGTGAATTTTAATGTGAAATAGAAAATGTGTTTCATCCAATGAATAGGCATTTCTAAATGTACCGTTGAGAATTTTCTTATCGCGTTGAGTTTATACATTTGCTAACAAATCATAAAAAAAATGAAATGAGAATGTTTGCTTTTTGACGCCTTTGATAGATTTTAGAGGAAATGCCGTTATCTCTTTCTTATTCTTCCATAAAAGTTGATGTTGCGGTCACTCATTTGAACCGTATCCATGCGAATTTTCAATGAGGAACACAACATAATTATTTTTAGAAATATTCGGATTTACATTTCAGTTTTGGTCACCCTGTAGTATCTATATATTTCATCATTACCCATACTTACAGATTCTGTTTCTTTTCTGGAGATAATTCTTTCCACGGTATAGGTATCTGGCAGAACCTCAACATGTGCAGTTATAGAACGATTTCGTTGAAAATATTATCTTGGCAATGTTTCACCCTCGTGAAGAGTTTTGTAATTAATAACTTCAGATCGCATACGTAAAGTTGTCGAAGAAGCCATGATTAATGTGATTAATATGATTCATGTGATAAGTTAACTGGGCTCATCGGGTCAAGAACACGTTGGACGAAGCTGGCCTATCAGAGTAACCGGACGACAAGGCAATACCACTCCTCCTAATCAAATAGCGTTTAATTGATCAATTATCCCAGACCTAGCATTAATTAAGATTACCAGCGTGTGATATTGAGAAAGGATTCGATATTAAATTATATTTCATAACTGGACATGTCGAATGTAATTTTCATACTCTTCTCTTTTGTATAAACCACCTTGTTGAAATGGTGATGAAAAGTCATCTGACAGTGTGCAAATGCATTTTCATTATCTGACTCATAGCCGGTCTGTCTTGTTGGCAAACCAAAAAGAAAACACACATTGCTAATCAGTACAGATCATCGATAGACAGCATCAAGTTTCGATTCGTCAAGTGTAGATACTGATCAGATTTCAATGATGTACAAACACCGTTATCGATTGTAAATTTCTATACTGGTTTCACTTACAACCAATGTCAAGTAGTCCTACCTGATCCTATATTAGTTTATTGATTAAATACCAATTTAAAATACATAATTCACGGTACAGATTATTAAAAACTGAAACTATTATTTGGATAGAAATGTTTGAAAATAGACACATTCTTATTCAATATTTATTTATTAAAACGTATGTCGACGAACCAAATAATGTGAGAAAATATTTTGTTAATCACCACGAGTTTCTATTCGTCCGTCCATATGTCTATCCAAAAGAGACAAATACTAATTAATTATTGATTGACATTGATCTTGATTTCAAGATATGAAACATGTTACTGTCACATTTAGGCACACGTATACTTGTAATTTAAAACGAACATCAGAGAGAAAAAATAATTTAAAACCCGTAGTCCAATAAAGTATACGACTTAGCGTATATTTTACAGTCAGGAAAATGCGAGAATTTTGAAAAGTTCGATTTTTAAATAAAAATGGACATATGAAGGCATAAACTTATTATTAAGATTTAAGTATCAAATTAAAGAAGGAAAACATATCTAAATTGTCATATGTTATAATAGAATGTACAATATAGATAAGTGTGCTATAAAGTTTGGTAAATGTAGACAATTTTGTTTTGTCGCAATATTTTGTATATAGCATATAAGGCGCAAATCTCTTGAATACAAACTTAAATGGACATAGGAAAACAACTTTCTATTATATACATATTTATACCATACGAAGGATAATACTTTATACATTGATGCCTGATGCTATAATAGGATGACATTTAAAAAATAATGATGTTATAGACAATTTTCCAAAATATTGCTATATGTTTCCATATAAAATCTTGACCAGGTAAGCAGGCAAACTGCATCGATAACAAGGGGATTAACTGGCCATGCTAAGCCAGGCATATTGGCGAAATAGTCCAGTATGTAACAAGAAATGTAGATCAAAATCAGCTGACAAATCCCATAAGCCCCGTTTCTCCAGTCACAGCCACATATCACACACAGCGAGTCCGGGTTAGACAGGTTCCACTGCAATTCCGGAATATGAGCCCTCCAAGACATGTGTGTGTACTTTACAATCATGAACAGACAATAACATCATATATAAATGTCAGTGACGCAAATCAAATGAAGGAAATAAATGTGTTCTCGGGGTCCGGTTTAGGGAGGTTCCGCTGTCGAACGTTCCAAGTCTCATTGATGTTTGGTGAATCGAGACCGGGTGATAAAGCAGACTCTGCAGGGGCGTCGGACCAGTAGCCGATTTCACCAACATTGTTAAGCATACTTATCTAGCAAAGTATACTTTGAGGGAGTAATCATTTATATTTCCCGAAATGCATTATTCCATATAGAACTAACGACTGCATATATTTGATGATTAAAAGTATGCAGAATTATTATACTGAATTTATTACATTATCACAGCCAAAATGGCTGTGATAATGTAGTAAATTAAGTATAATAAAAAATAATAATTGTATCCTTAGATTGAAAATTTCTTCCTCAAAGTGTGCTTAGCAAGATAAGTATACTTAGCAGTTTTGGTGAAATCGGCTACAGGTCAGGCAGGTCAGGCGACTGCCAGACCAATAACTGTGACAAAACATCTGTCTTTTTATTGAAATACATGTATTTATAATTCATATAAATATTATATAATAAAAGCGGTAATGAATGCCGGTTTAGCGAGGTTTCACTGTAAATCAGACAATTTATTATTCCGAGCCATAGTTGTGTGCTATGCGATCACGAACAGGCATTATTATATCACCTGAGATAAATGACCAAGAAACACATCACAATTAGATCACAGGTTTCTTGTTGTCCGGTTTAGAGAGGCTCCACTGTACCACTCGGGTGAAACGTCTCGGTCACCCTGATCTATCAGTATCAAATACGTGATTGTGACTGGAGAAATGGGGCTTATGGAATTTGTGACCAGTGTAGCTCCTGATCATGATATACATTGCCTGTTATTCAAAACGGTTATTAATCAAACACGGCATATCTCAAATGACACGTGCTGTGGATCACGTATTTAACAGGAAATCGGCAGATATGAACTTTCCGCGGCCAAATGGAAGCATGCGAAGGGTAATTTAACCCTTACACTGCTGATTTAAATTTTGTCGTATTCTTTTTATTTTTAGCTTATATTTTTTTGAATAAAAATGGTTTGGCAGCACTTCAGAATCATTTCCATTTCTATGTATTACCCCACCTGTAAATGTATAGGGCCACCTGCATATTTTACTGGTGGACCTGTACAATGTATAGGCGCACCTGTAATTTTAGTCTTGACCCCGTACACAATAGTCCTAACCCTTAAAATGACCTTAGTTGCTGACAGGTGGAACATTACAGTGAATATTTGTTGCAGGTTCACAAGCGAAAACTTATGAAAACGAATGGAAAACGCAGTGGATACGATAGTTTTGTACAACGATATACATACAAACAATTGTTTTTTATGTACGCGAAGCAAAAACAATATTTTTCTCTAAATATCCGCCATTCAACTATTTCAACTCATGTCGTTTCTTTCTACGAATCGTTTTGACATCGTTTTCGTTGTTTTTAATTAGAATATTATGTTTTCGTCAACTCAAAAATCGTAACAGAATTACATAAACGAAAACGATGACAAAATGATATGCAAACGATAGGCAATCGTTCGTTGTGGAACCAGCAACAAATACCGGCGGTACTCTATTGGATGTACAGTAGGTGGACAAAAGTAATTTCCCACCCATTGAAATCCCATAGACGTACGTGTATTTGTCACTGTGCTTGTTAGCATGCTACATATGTACTTCAATTACACATTAAAGATTTTAATAAAATAAAATACATTGAGTAGCCAATATATTTGCGCAGAATTTGATTCATATGTGTATTCAATATTCAAAGTAGTTTACAAGATGTTGTCTCCCCCACCACGATAAATGAGAGGGATTTAGTGGTACCCTTGTCCGTCCGTCACGGTCGTCCGTCGTATTCTTCCGTGGGTTTAAACCATACGATGTGGATGTGGCTGGAACAATGGGGATTATGAGTTTTGTGACCAGTGGACCCGTGTAGATCCAGATCAGCCTGTTCATCCACACAGACTGGGCGGGATATGCACTGTTCACCATTCCATCAACGAGAAACGCGCCATGCTTCAATAGTCATCTCATTCGATATTTACTGTAAATTTAAATGCTTGGATTTAACGACGGCACTGGCTTGATGACATTGCTTGTCGTCTTCCAAGAAGGGGAGAAAGGAAGGAGGTGGATACAGTGGAAACCGGCCCGGTGGGCCTAGCTCTTATTATAATAGTCCTATATGGTTCGTTAACGTGGCCAGACTCTCCTTCAAATCAAAGGTAAAAACTTTATTTAGTTTACAACGATTAGAAACAAATGCGATAGCACTTATATAAATGCTTTCGTTGGCACAGATGAGGGCGGTCATTAATGTGGGAGGAAACCGGAGTACCCGGAGGAAACCCACATGTCCGATCTGGCGACCACCATACCATCTCACATACTGCCCCTGCCGAGGATCGAACCCGGGGTCGCATTGATGAGAACCGTTACCGATTGCGCTATCCGGACAACCTGATACACGGGATCGCCTTTTAAAGTCCCATCCGAAAGGACGAGTATAGCAGGAAATACAAAGTATCTCAGAAAGCGTGGCAGCTTGGCAGTCCCGGGTGTTACCCTCGGCCACGGTCTGCTCTTAACGATATTTACTGTATTATACATAATATTTATTATGAATATGACTAATGTCAAAAAGCTTGCTGGCTGGAGAATCCACCATATTGTTTACGAATGCTGGGCTTGTACCCGGTTTCTATTGTAACTCTACTACAGGAATGGCACGAACGGGGTACCAGTCATTCTTCGTATTACCATTTCATTTGTATGCCGTCGCACTTTCGGCTTCCACTATTCATATAAATCAAACATTTGATTTCCCATAGACCCACATTCACACAAACATGACAATCGCATATTACCTGCGGCAAAATCAATGTAGTTACTTCCATTCCTGGAGTCAGTGACCTAAGCCGGTTCTAGATCCATGCCAAACACGGGGTCATGCGGGTTTATTTCCATGATTTATTTCCCCTTTTTTGACGGAACCGTCTACTTTCACTTTCGAAATCACTATGTCACCCCCACATCAAGTCGCACACAGAAAATTTAGCCTGCATGTGTAGAGCATGCAAATAATATAATAAAATGTTTGGCACAGACATACCTTTCCTAAGCTGTACCAGTACTGGTTTACGGTCACATTATCCATTAGTCGACTGGTTCCTATAGAAGGAGATAATTGTCTGATTGTGTATTAATTATAACAATTATTCATTAACTTTAATCAAATATGTTTTCGCTTGATTGGGTCAGTACAGTGCGAGTCGCGACATATTTAGTATTTCGCGACGACACTCAAACCAGCATAGAAGATTTAACAATTCCATGATTTCCGTTGGTCCACTAATGATGCCCTGTTATCATTTACAAATAACCGCATACATGTTTTACGCAATGGCACTTACTCATTGAGTCGAACACTGTTTCACACAACTGATTGGTTTTGCTATTTACCGTAACAAATGTTATGCAATAATGGAAAAAATTCACAGCCAACCCACAAAATTCAAGGTTATTGAGTAAAATTTGGTTTCACACACTGACAACACTCATTTTAGTATTACAAAGTGATTCAATGGGTCCAGAAAACACTCTACATATGCTATCTATACAAATATAGCAAATAAATTACCCAAAAGTTGTGCTGAATAAGCAAAAATTGGAAGATATTTGCCCGCAAATCCAGTTTCCGATAAGTAAAAAATAACTATGGTAAATACGGCAATTGGTTTCTTCTGACAGAATTTGCCCAATTTCCTGAAGCAGACATTTTACTTGATACCATCACTTCAGCTAATATTCTAGCAATGTCCCATCGCTGAAAAGTGGTACTTTTTGGAGAAATTTGTCATATTATGCTTATGGGAAACCAAATTACATGTATCTCCCCCTTTTCCATTAATAGAAGGAAATGTTTTTCTCATTTTGACGATTTTCGACATTTATTTTTGCGTCGAATATTGTCGGGGCTTTCTCGGGGCGGGTATGGTGTACCACGAGGACATGGGGGCCGTGATTATTATACCATGAATTCTATTAAATGGAGCTGACGCTTGGAATTTGTTCATTTAAAAGAAAGAAAAAACATTTACGTGCATTCGTGGCCTGTGCTGATCCAGCGCTGACTGACATCTGTGCAGCCCGGACTGTATCACCACTGATCACGTGCACGACAGGTGTTTTTGGTCGGATTATTGTTATTATAATAATAGTAATAACCCGCATTCACATATGCCAGGCTGAGTAAATTGATCATTGTTTGAACATTTCTCATTGATTATCAATTATTAATGTTAATTCATTTTAGTAGTCTATGGACCCCATCTCGTTGTGGCGCATCGCCTGCCTACATGAGCTTTATAGACGTCACCATGCTTAGTACTTATCATACATGCCTTGTTTGTTTCTTATTCCACCTGCGTGTGGACTGAAACTCTATTGCGAAAATAAACGGTTTGTTCTGTTCTGACATTTATTTTTGCGTCGAATATTGTCATGCAATGATGGCGAATGCCGGAAGACGCGATCGGGCAATAAAAAAGATACAACTGGTACCATTGCAGATAGGACATAGGCAACCAATTGATGTTCGAGACAATAAGTTAGCCAACAAACAAAACAAATAGCACAATGTGGCGTTGCAATATGCATTTAAGGAAATTTGGAACACGTATTTTTTTTTAATAACTCTGTTAAAGGATTTGAATTTCAAATGACTTGATCGACGTAATTATCATATTAATAAGAGCTTTTTTTGTAAATTTTCGATGGAATTTACAAAGAAATAACTAATGTTCAAAATCAGCATTCGGTGAAATAGGAGTTTATTCCAGACACGCATCTGTACACCATTCGATCCTGATATTCAAGAATAAAAAATATTAACCCTTTCACCCCTAGGTAACTGGAATGGAATTTGATATGAATTAATATAACCAATCTAACAGTCACCAAATGATTTTCAGACTAATCCATTTATAAAAAGGGATGTGTTTTTTTCTCTAAAAAATATGAAAATTAGTTGCAAAAAGTGCAGATCCTGATGAGACGGCTCGTTACGAGCCGTCTCATCTGGATCTACACTTTTTGCAAATACCACTATACAGTCACGTGGGGTTAACTATGGGCAGCAATCTAGACACCGAGTTTGAAATTGGATATTCGTGATTACCTCCCTTACATAATACAACTTAATAAATGCCAATGTTCTGGGACGTTCTTAACCATTTCAACGACAAATATCCTACATTGATAGTTCCATGCTAATTTCTGGACTATTCCATTAATCAGATAATGGGTATTCTTTTTAAAAATAAAAAGATCAGAAAAATACTGACAAACAATGCAGACCCTCGTTACATCCCGGTTCATCTGGATCTACAGTGTTTAAATGTGTGCGTTATGATCATAAGGTTTGGAGGAGTTATAGAGAAAAAAATTCATGCATATACAGTGCAACCTCTCTACAACAGCCACCCCTGGGAAGACGCAAAACTGGCTGTTGTAGAGAGGTGGCTGTTGAAGGGAGGTTAATGCTGTTTATTTATTTGATTCGATAATTATCATCGAAAACATGCTTTGGCAACATTTTAGGATCATTTCCAATGGAAATGATTCTAAAATGCTGCCAAAACATGTTTTATTGAGAAAGAAGGCAACAGCAACAGCAGACGACAAGTTTCGTGCTCAGCAGTCTAAGGGTTAGACAGAGAGGAAATCATCCATTTGGGATATAAAATTGCGGCTGTTATACAGAGGGTGTTGTTGTAGAGAGGTGGCTTTTCGGGGAGGTTCGACTGTAGTCGAAAATTGTCATGGTAAGGGACATTCATAATCCTTAAGAAATATCGCATCCGCACAGTCTGATCAGGATCTGCGCTGTTCGTAATTGCATCAATGAAACATCTGTCATATCGCTAACAAGTAATATAGGTGGCTACCAGGCTACATGATTCACGGTGCTATTTGTCCAGGAGCTACACTGGTCACACATCCCATAAGCCCCACGTATCGAGTCACCCAGGCACATTTTTATCCGAGCTATTAGCTCGGATTAAGTAACTATATGGAAAGTCTCAGTCATAGCAGATAATATGCTAATGAGTTAAGTGACGGTCGCAGGGTCACTGTTTGCGGGTTTAACTTTAGAAAAACACGCGGTACTACGCCATAAAAAAGTAGTTCAACAACAGTAAAACAGCGAGCTATCTTACCGTTTCAGCATAATACATGTGTTGTTTGATTTTTTTTGTGCTATATGTGTGTTATTGCAAAAGTTGTTGTATACTTTATAAACTATTAACTGTTAACTGTTATGTATTAATATGAGTTCTTTGTTATGCATGTTGATATTTTGCGCAATGGTATAGTAGGGGGTTGGATTTCCCTGTGAATGTTTTTCTTGAATGACCAATAAGATTAAAGCTTACATTCAATGGCTCGATAAAATCCGACATTGGGCAGCGAAATGATGATGATTTAAAGCAGAAACATTGTGTTTTGACAGTTACATACTGTTTTAATCATCTTGTACCATCGATAATATTAATCAGTGTCCATTTTACTTCAAAAATCAACTAGTAATCTATAATGATGTTACACAGCATATACAGTATGATACACTTCATAAACGAAACGTTGTCTTGAGTTTGAATAATTATAGGTTCTGCCGAACGAACGAGTACGCCGAAATATATTTCCGTACAAATCCAATAACCTATTTATTATATACCCGTTTAACAAAACATGCATCCTAATCATTAAATAATCCGATAGTGTGATGAAATGCGACTCTCTATTATTTGTGTTGAACAATCCGAGCGCCTGTGATGGCTTCAGTTTATGAATACTAACTTGACAACGTCATTTCGCGCACCTGAATCGATACAATACACGAAAAACCAAGATGGCTGACATCACTACAGACACAACAAAACCGGGAAGAAGGCGTTAAATTTGGATAAAAAGCCGTAAGTTTATTTAACACATGTTTTATTTGCCGACCATATCAATGAATATTGCTAATACCCCAAAACTTTCATATAATCGTCCGGCAAAAATATGAAGCACGAGCCCACATCCATTGGATCGACTGTCAATACTTTCGACACGTTCAACAACTGCTGAATTTAATTTTGTTCTGAAGACAAAAACACAACATAATACACAATATTGAATTATTGCATGTATCGGTACTACGGTAGTATACTTCACGGCAACATTTTCAATTCCACTGGCCAACAAAGCAAAAATGAAAAATATTCATCAATAAATGATAAAGAAAATATTTTGTGTTTGCCTTGAAAATCTGCTTACTATCCCTAAAAAAACACCATCACCTCCATATCTCATTTCTACGTGTGTTGCGTGTTTTACACCAATTACATGATATTCAGTACAATACAGATCCCAACAATTAGTTGCGAACAGTAACTTGCATTCTACCATCCGTAGCGATTAGCGATTCCACTCATAGGCTGCAGAATAATTTAGATAGGTCCCAAAATCCGCACCTGTTCACATATATGTCCATCTGTAGCCACTATATAGCATTGGTTACATTGGTTACATAGGTTACATGTCTTGCCTGTCACGCCAGGGTGAAACCGGGATAGTTTACTAAAGGGATGGAACACCAAGCACGTTGTGGACAGAGAAAACCAGGTATATTTTTTACAATGATGATGTATTTACATAAATGAAATGCACAAACAATGGATGGTAATGTCAGTACGGACAACGTCCCCAAGTAGTAACCGCCAAAGGCACTCGCACAACCAAGGCACCTCCACAATTCTGGAACAGGTAGATATAGTTCAACAGTATAGGTCATAATGATCAGGATCAAGATCCAATGTTAGAGTTCCGATAATTAACTTCGGCTTCCGCCATGATGGTAGTGACGTTCTAATGACGTCGTAAAGTTACTTGTAACTATAAGATACAGAGCCTACTTGGGCGGATGGGGCCAATAACACATAGGTGAACGTCCTTAGAGATTCATCGTCCTTGGACGGAATGACGTCACCGGAACGATGCCCCACTCGATACGCCCTTGGTCCACGCGGAGCAGAGTCCCCGCTGGTACACGGTGTCGTGTTGTGGACTACAGAGTAAATCGATATGTGTTACGTACTGGTTCTACGCATACACATTGGATGGACGTGCCGTCGCTGGTTGCTGACTGGCTGGCTGACTGCCTGGCTGGTGTACTGGCTGGGACTACAAAAGACCAACGGTTTTGTTACCAGAATGTAACGTGTTTCAGTCTCAATAATAGTCACAGTAGTGCACATGAAATCAATATTATGATTGCATGTCAATACTAAACAACATCATATATTACAATGATGAAACATGATAAATTCCAATGTACACAAAGATATTTTCACTAATTGGAAGAAGGGGGCTGATGGAATTCTTAAGTCGGAAAATGCGATATAACACATTAATGAACAGCTACTATATCTAGTTTACCCAACGATATATATATTCACAGCCGTACATGTGAATACAGACGTCAATCACAGTTGTTTACCCTTAGTAAACAAATATTTGATTGCGACAGGTCTTACCCTGATCAGACTGCCCGTGGCCAACTGCGCTAACTTAATAAAGAGCAACTGTGTCAAGTATTTTCCTGTGCAGACTCACTGTGTGATACACACTGTGATAAACACTGTATACTCTAATCAGACTGTAGGATTCCACAGGCTGACACAAAGCATCAGTGATTGATGAAATAAATTATACTTCACATCATGTCCTTATTGCAGCTTACTGACGTATAAATCAGTGCATTTAGAGCAGAACTGTCTGATCTGGTCTATCCTGGTCGCAATAGACTTATACGTATAGACGTATATGACTTAATAAAATGAATGTACAGATGACTAGGTTAGGAGTTTACATGTGTCCCCCATAGAGTAAATGAAATTCGTCCGGAAAATTCACGTTACAATTGTGACGTGTTTAAAATTGGCAATATTCTCATGTATTGTACAGGGCGCTGAACTGATATTGGACTGAATCGCAATATAAAATGCATAGCTAATGTTAGTGAACATTTCAATCGAGTTCGCCCGTCGTTTACAAATAGAATAAATTGCTAATGCAATTAGTCAGAGTGACATGCAACACAAACACATGAGAATAATATGCCATTACAATACTCACGGAATGCTCCCACATGCCAGTCATGTAATCGTTATCATGTACACGTAAACACGACGAATTAATGAATCAATAAGATTTGATTTAGGGAGATAATCTACATCAGCGGATACATGCCATACGGCTTTTATTGACCAAGCGTTTGGTCGAAACGGGTCCAAATAACTCCAGGTAAATGAAATAGTGCAGTATTATCGAGGATACGATAACACTGCGTAGAATTGCCGGTCTTGGCAAGATTCAGATTTAAATGGCAGCATTAGAAAGTAACTAAAACATATGTACTCACCAATTCCCAGTGAAAGCTTGCTATCCAATGTGTCACAAGAATGTAATTGAGTGTCCGACTGATAGTATATGGTGCTAGATCAAATATATATGCCCACCCTAACTCACAAATTTCCTCATGTAGTCTGCCTGTCAATGTAAAAACTATGTGCCAACATTTGGCTTACAATTTTGTGTAAGTGGACTAATGTTCTAACAGTCAGTCTAGCCCATGAGATATCTGGTGAATTAATCTGAACTACCTCAGTCATAAGTAGATATGACCTACTAGTAATTAGTCTAGCATCCAAGTCTGCATAAACAGTGTAAATCACCCAGCTATAGCCAGTGCAAAATCCAATACTGGTGGTCCGTGCACGGTTTCGGATAAAGCGCTATTCTCTCCAGCGGTGTATTCCACGGGAGCGATATTTCACACACTAATACCTATTCATTCGTCTGTACTAGAATATTCGATTATAGTGCTCTAGACTAGTATTGTGTGGCCCGTGTTACAATTAATGGATGATAAAGAAAATAGTCGGCTACGATTCGTAACATTGTCGCAATGTTATAAACCCATTAAAGCATGCTCTGCAGCGATGGGCAATGAATCTTTTTGTATGCCTGATTTTTTATATGTTATGCCTTTCATTTTTGGGTTACACGCTATATGTCTTTGGTTACATACGGTTACATCGGTTACACACTATTCTTCTGAAAGGACGGACGATGAATCAGATTTTTTATATTTTATGCCTTTCATTTTTGGGTTACACGGTTGCACGCCATATGTCTTTGGTTACATACGGTTACATCGGTTACATACTATTCTTCTGAATAACAGCCTGTTCTGTTCTCGCGTTTTGCGAATATAAGGAAATAAAATGATAATGCAGGTCAAAGTAGGTATATTTATATGTTTATTATTGGTCTGTGCAAGGTTTTTTAACAGAACTGCAAAGTATTAAACCGCTCATTCGTCACTAAATGCCAGGACAGAATGGCAGTTGTCGTGACCATATTTTATAATGATCGGGTCTAAACTAATAAGGATACAGATAATATAAAAGACAGATGAAATAGTAAAAGTCATCCATTATAGCTGAGATTATCTACGCTAGTTCAAGGTCAAATAACAAGATCACTGTAAACACACAATATGTACATACCATGTACATTTGTATTATTTTCTTGATTTCTCCAAAATATGAATTACTAAAAACACATTTCATTATTCCGCAAATTATTTATTACACATCATAAATTCCCACTCAATAATCAGACAGGTTCACAATTTAAACGTTGTTTTACTTCATTCCACAAATTTAGCATGTACTAAAACACTGGCTGCATGTAGACTAATAATTTTGAAATTATATTTTAGAATTCTATTTCAGGGGACAAATATTAGAACAAGACAGTGCTTCATTTTAACCAGCATTGACATTGATGACATAGTACACATCTATAATCCGATAATTTAATGATCAACATTCTTTCCTAACACAAGGAACACACTGCAAACAACCTGCGCACAATATTCTCAGAAGACACAGAATAATTTGAATTATCAGCTTGTAGTTTACAAATTTTAATTAAAAATGTAGCCTAATCCATTTTCTCATGAAGTGACCATACACCAAGACACCTAGAGTCATATATCACACATCACCTAAGGTCCTATAGCCATAGCAACCTGCTAGAATATACAACATCACATGAATTTTAGGACAAAATGCCAATTGTAACCCATGTAACTACTAATCAATGCATACTAGCAGTTAAAATAGTCGTGGTATAGATAATACTTACAAATCTCGTTCAAAACTCTGTAACATATCTACTGCTATACTGTGTAACCAAAGACATATATCATGAAACCCATGTAACCAAAGCCATATAGCGGTTACAAATGGACACTATTGTGCAAAGGTGCGTATTTTGGGCCATATATGGTAATTTGGTACAGCTCCAAAGTTTCCGAAATGGAATGTGCAACCGTGGAATGTATTGCCAGACAAGAATGTTGCAGGAAATGGATTTTGGGCAGAGAAAGTGTTCGCAGCCGAGGTGACATTTTCGATCTCCTGTAGCGGCAGAACATTCACACTACTAGGGACAGATACAGTTGCCGTGCTCGGTGGGGCGATTAATTGACCCAGTTGTATTGTGCTCGGTGGGGCGATATTCTGACCAGACTGTAATATATTTGATATCTGACGATGTTCTCCGATAGACAGTTCGGCGTCATAGTGTGTGATGGATTGTATATTTTTATGTCCCGTAATTTTCATTATATTTTGTGGGGGAACTCCTGCTTTCGATAAAGTGGTGATTGTTGACTTTCTAATACCGTAATTTGTCAACCGTGACGAGATTCCAGCTTGCTCTGCAGCATTCTTCATCAGACTGCCAAGTGTAGCCTCTCCCATGGGCCGTGGGTAATACCTGAAAATAAATATTTGGGAGAAAATGTGTAAGAAATACTTTTGAAACCTTTGCATATCGACCAGGCTGTAGAATCATTTTAAGATCACTATTCAGACACACTGAATTACATCTCATTTTTCATCAATTATAATAATTATCAAAAAATTGTCGTATTTATAACTATTTTACTTTTCTAACAAAATATTAATGTCACTTTCTATAAATCTTCATTTGATCTTTAGCCTTGTCCGTAATGATTTTCAGTGTCATATGATAATGTTTAAATAACATTTAAAAACAAAATTGAAATAAATCATAGTGCATTACTTCACATAATAAATATCATATCATGGCTCATTTGCTGTGCCTTTCAATCGTTGTTCTGGTATTGCTGTCAGGTAAAATGGACTGTCAGCAGCCAACATCTCGGAAGGTCGGCGACTTCTGAAGATCTCAAATATATTGACAGGGTCTCTGAAATGTAAATATTGGTCCATAACAAAATGTTATGTTTCTCATATATTGTCACGCCAGACGGCCCATATTGATTTCAAACAAAAATATAATAGTTTTTCCAACACATTTCACAGTACATTGTATTCACAGAATTATATCTCAAATTCAACTTCAAATGTATTTATGTATTTAAGTCGATATCAACAGCATACAGTGATAAGAAACAATATTTTGTTCTCGTGCTGGCTGGCCCAGATATATTTACGAGCGGTAACTCTTGCAATTTGCTCCCATACCGTCCACGAGTAGATTGCAAGTTACCTTTCGCAACAAGCTTTATTCGCTGATGTTTCCATGCCAATTCAGACCTATTTATCTTATTAATAATGATACAGTGAACTTTCTTTACTGAATGTATGAAAGGAAAATACTTTTTATGGACTACAAGTAGTAGTGATCACAATACATCGGACCTCCGCTTGTATGTACCTAACTTTATTGTGTCTTGAGATATTTGAATGGAAAAGTAATAAAAAATGTATAACTAAACAAATATTTATATTTGAATGATGATATATTGAGGATCGATTAACATTACGCTCGTGAACATTTGATCGATTCTCCAAGTATCGTCATAACAACCTTGATAGTTTTCAATTTATTCAATTTTCTATTTCTTACGACAATATCTCACGACTCAAAAATGTTTTGCGCTTACGAGGCCAGCAAAACATACAGGTGTTGTCTGTTGCAAATATCTTCGGTGTGGTCTCTCGTGTATTCGACAGATTCGCCCAATCCATGCTCTTGCTTGCCCTCTCATTGAACTCTAGAAACTTTTCCCCATTGGATGTCGTTTTCATCTCTATATCACCGAATTGCAATTGTCTTGCTTCATCTCGTCCACGCAGACCGAACGCTTTTCCGAAATAGTAAAATATCGTGAATTGAAGGCTTTTTGGTGTACTTGTACCTAGGGACCCAGATGAATACATTTTCTCTTCTTCTTCAGGTGTAATGTTCATGCACCTTTTAGGTTTATTGCCTTTCCCAAGTTTCTTCAGCTCCATTTTCTTCGCCGTTAATGCTCCGATACACTGCCCAAATATTCTCTCTCGATAAATATTGTTTTTGCAGCATTAATAATGTATACTGATTCGACGAATATATTGATTTTAAATGGAGTATATATGATTTTTTGTGTGAATGTTTGTATTGAAATGGTTCAACACGTACTGCGAAAGATTTCAGGACTTTCAGTCCTTTGATTAAATTCTCAGAGGCATGGTGTGCGATGCGTCAACTATTAACCCTTAAAAGGCGGGAACCAAAAATGTCGTCTGCTGTTGTTTCATATTATGTATTCTTTCTCAGTAAAAACATGGTTTGACAGCACTTTAGAATCATTTCCATTGGAAATGATTCTAAAGTACATCAAAGCATGTTCTTCATGTGTATAATGGCAAATAAAACATAAACAGCAGACGACAAAATCTAATTCAGAATTGTAGGGGTTAAAGTACTATCGTAAATTGTGTAAATATTGTATGTTGTAATTTGAGAGAAGCAATGTGGTGTTGTACCTAAGAAGATGTACGATGTCTCATGAAAGTTATTGACGCAATTTACGATATTTTCCGTAAATGACGTCGAACGTTGATGAAATGTTGAGAGCAAAGGCAACATTTTCTATGAAAATTATGCTTTTGAGAATCTGAAAATATGATACTGATCCATATTTTGAATCTTGTTTCAGATAAAAAAAAATCCGCACATTAAGGAACAATTCGCATTCGATCACTATCGCTTGTTGTAAAAGATCTTCATAATAATGGTAACGTTTATCTCATGGTTATGATACATATATCGCACGAAGACTAGTATGGAAGCCTCCTGGTGTATATGCCAAAATGTTTATCTCCTACTTAGGAGATAATAAATCATAATTATCATCCATATATTCATGCTGTGTCCCACTCATGCGGCCCCTGTGCCTGAAGGTCAAGGCCAAATAACTTAGAAATTTGTGCTATTATAAAATCTGCGTTAAAGTTTTTACATACCTTATATCTCCACAATTGTTACTCCAATTTACTTCCAACTTTCAATACTTCCTCTTCATCATCCATATGTTCATTCCATAGCCTGCCCATGTGGTCCATATGCCCAAGTCAAGGTCAAATGACTTTGAAATTTGTGTTAAAGTTTTTACATACCTTATATCTCCACAACGATTTACGTCAAACTTCAAATACTTCTTTATTATCATCCATATGTTCATTGTATAGCCCACCCATGTGTCCCACATGTCCACGATCAATGTCAAATGACTAAAGGTTGCGTTAAAGCTTTTATATACCTTATATCTCTACAATCATTAATTCAAACTTCAAATAAATACACTCTGAAACCATCAAACGCCTCGGCGGGCTCGACATGCGGGCCGCGGCCCATCCGAATACACACCGGCTGTACAATTGCTACAGAAACCAGGAAACCTTAGACTATGTGATTGTTATGATTATCATTTGGTGTATTGTGTAGAATTTATGTTTTAATGAATATGTCCATAACCTAATCAATACAATAATATGTGTTTTCATACTCGGAAGCTGTCAAAGCTATCTACAACAAAACACTTGATGCATGTGCATGCTTTTAGTACCAGCAGACTACCGAACATGCTTCAATAGGACATACATGCCTTTCTATTGTATTTATATACATATTGGCACAGTTATATCTACTAGACATGCGTCATCACAATAACAACTTTGGTGAGTAATATAATACAGAAATGATGTAGGAAGTTATCAAACACCATCAACACAATTGTGGACATTATCACATTTGCTTAGTTAAACAAGAATTCCGGCACGGTATCGCGCCTGCCGAGGCATTTGACCGTAACATGATCAAGGGCATGTGCTAAAGTAAGCATCACAAAAACCGTCAGAGAAGTGCATGCTTAAAACACTAAAAAGGTCAAGGTTGAAGAAACATTTAACATAAAAAAATGGTGTATTCACAACCAGGTGAAGGTCAATAAGGTCAAGGCCATGTTATTGGCGGCATGAGTGTGTTGCAAATGATTACATGTATAAAGTGTCTAAATATTGAAGCAGTCCATCAAGTAATATTAATGTCATACGATGATTAAGAAACTTGTACAAACTTTTTGATGCAAATAAATGGCTAATTGATTCCACAAAAAAATGTGACGGCATAAAAGGTCAAGGTCATTTTAATGGCGGTATAAGTGTATTCCAAATGGTCACACGTATCAAGTGTCCAATTATTAAAGCAATCCTTCAAGGATTATTAAAGTTATAACATGAGGATGAAGCTTGTACAAACATTTTTAATATTCGACGACGACGCGGGCGACAACGACGACGACGACAGACAACGGAAAAAGCGGCGATTAAAGTCGCGCCATCTGCTGAAATAGGTGCGACAAAAATAATGTGCCAAAGGATTTTCAGCTTTTTGCATCACCTACAGTAAATATTGTCCATTTTTTCTGATTGATCATATCCAACTTTCTTACCTTTTACTTTTAAACTACACAACCGATTGAAAATGCACAAGTCACATTTTAAACTTCAATTATTGTACTTTATTTGATGATGTTGCGATCGTGTTTTTAAAATAACAATATTTTGGTCCTTTTTAACTTTAAACATAGTTGGTAGTTTTTATATGATTTATATAGCAAATTGAGATTTTTCTTCTCGATTTTCGTTGGGAAAATTGCAAAATCTCTTTTTATAATAATAGTGACAAAATATGCACAGGTATTTTCAATTAGCTCATACATTTTTCTATCTATTGATATCAAAATTATGTTTCTAAGTTAATATTATTTTGTTCCTTTTTAGATAATAATAATGACACCATCTGTTTTCATTTTCCAATCAGCTTATCACGGAAATCTTCGGCAATTTCCGTGATATTCGTTGAAACGGGCACCTACTTACGGCCACTCTAAAAGCTTATATGTTGACCGAGGCATGACCGTGTTGTCGTTAAAATTATTATTGAACAAAGTAACCAACATTTTCTTCGGATTTGTAATTTCAGCATATACTTTGTCTCATTTGATTATCTCAATAATTGCAACTTGCAAATACTTAATATAATTTCATCTTAACTTGATTTGGCTTGAATTAATTAATGTAATTCCCTTTATATATGTACGCGCGAATTATAAGTGTTGGTCAGACTACGTTAGTTTGCAAGATTACTTACACTGGTTGTAAATATTTGTATCGTTGCATGTTTTCTCTTGATTTCAGGGCAATATTAACGGGATTTATACCAATTATCGAAACTAATATTGGTGAAAGTGTCACAAATGATAAAATTGTCAATAAATGGAAATGTGTTGATTTTATTTACAAGGAACTAAGCAGAATTATCGCGAATTGTTTACTACAAACTAAACCTTGAACTATATTTGTACAACCAGTGTATACCCCGTTCAGAATGTGCGGATGCGCAGCTTGATCTGGGTATACACTGGTTTCAATCGCTGTTTTGCATTAGACTGCATGTATATTGCCCGAGATATTAACTTAAAACAAGTTTGCTAGCCTGAGAATATATATATCGAGTACATCGGTCATCTGTAATTATTTACGTGATTTAACTAATTGTTACGACTGTGTGGTTGTTTTCTCCGCATGCCTATAGTCTTAATTTGATTTGGCTAGAATTAATTGTTTATCTTATATTTAAGGGTGGGAATTGGCTCGAAGGCCTTCCATACCCGGACATATAAGTCCAAAAATAGCCGAATTTAGAAAAGTAATTTTGAAGCAATTTAAGGTGTCATAAAAAATCCAAAGTGAAATTGGCAGGTGCGCGTTAAAGTAGGTCAACCCTGTCGGCCACAATTCGTGACCTAGAACGGGTTCAGACCTATGCGCCTAAGTGTTCGCCCTAAAAAGGGCGGTTTGTTTATCTCCCCCGGGTTACCCCGGGGTCAAAAGGGGATCCTGGGTAGAACCAGCCTCTCCCCTGTACCAGTGGCCCTGCTGGGCGTCTCCCCTTGTGGGCACTAGTGGATGTGGCCTTCCTGTTGGATATCTTGGTGTACTTGATTCCGTCGAAGTAACTGGCGGATCCAGTTTTCACCCAGTGATCAATTTCCTCAATAAGGCGAGGCGTCTGGTAAACTTCGACCAGGTACTTGAGATCGCTGAGCTTGAGCTTCGTTTCCTCTTGTGCCATACTTTCATGCAGCCTCATCAACATGTAACCCGGGCGGGTCGACGTTGCCGGTTCGCTGGTTACATGGCAGCGCGCTGGTGCGACGATGGTGTGTGTAGGCGGATCATCACCACTGACTTCTGTGTTGGCGATGTAGATGTTGATGTTGTCCGGGTCCGGCATGATGATATCCAGTCTAGGTTGTTCATCCGGCGGGTTGGTGTAGTCGACGGAAAGATTATCTGGTGGCGGTGGCGCAGGTGGCGTAGGTGGCGCTGGCAGTGGTGGTGTCGTGGCATGGTTATACATATCACACCGACCGAGGATAATAAAATGTGAATTCACCTGAAATTATAGCATAATTAATTCAATTAGCTTGAAGTTCAAGTTAGCATTCCTAAAAATTACTTATTTTTCCAGACAGCCATACAATTTAACTTGCGATATCTCATACCACACCGACCGAGGATAATTAAATGTGAATATACCTGAAATTATAGCATAATTAATGGAATTAGCTTGAAGTTCAAGTTAGCATTCCAAAAATTACTTATTTTTCCAGACAGACATACAATTTAACTTGCGATATCTCATATCACACCGACCGAGGATAATTAAATGTGAATACACCTGAAATTATAGCATAATTAATTGAAT
Source organism: Conchocele bisecta (assembly GCA_029237695.1). Lineage (NCBI taxonomy): Eukaryota > Metazoa > Mollusca > Bivalvia > Lucinida > Thyasiridae > Conchocele > Conchocele bisecta. Next base: position 81,671,176 of record CM055268.1, read on the forward strand.
TAGCTTGAAGTTCAAGTTAGCATTCCTAAAAATTACTTATTTTTCCAGACGGCCATAAAATTTAACTTGCGATATCTCCTATCACACCGACCGAGGATAATAAAATGTGAATACACCTGAAATTATAGCATAATTATTTGAATTAGCTTGAAGTTCAAGTTAGCATTCCTAAAAATTACTTATTTTTCCAGACGGCCATACAATTTAACTTGCGATATCTCATATCACACCGACCGAGGATAATAAAATGTGAATACACCTGAAATTATAGCATAATTATTTAAATTCGCTTGAAGTTCAAGTTAGCATTCATAAAAATTACTTATTTTTGCTGACCGACAAAATTAAATTTGAATCGAGCTGAATTAGCTTCAATTTTATGTTAGCATTTCTAAAAATTACTTACTTTTGCTTACGGCCAAAAAATTTAACTTGCGAAATCTCATATCATACCGACTGACTATAAATAAATTTGAAGACACCTGATTTATAGCATAATTAATTGAAGCAACGTGAAGTTCATGTAACCATTCATAAACATTACTTATTTTTGCTGACCAACAAAAAAATAAACTTGCGAAATCTTATATCATACCGACGGTGAATAATTAAATTGGAACACAGCTGAATAATAATCATGATAATTGCATTAACTTGAATTTCAAGTTAGCATTCCTAAATATTGCTTATTTTTGCAGACCGCCAAAATATTTAACTTGCGATATCTCATATCATACCGATCGAGCATAATTAAATTGGAATACACCTGAATTAAAATAAATCAAAATTCATAGAATTAACTTGAATTTCAAGTTAGCATTCATTAAAATTACTTATTTTTCCTGACCGCCAAAAAATTTAACTTGTGATATGGCAGATCATACCGACCGAGCATAACTAAATTTGAATACAGCTGAATAATTAATTGAAATACAGTGAAATCTCCATGGCTCGAAATGCCACCGGCCTGCATATTTTGTTCGAGTGATCGCATCTTTCGAGCCATCGCATCTTGCGATTTAGGTATTTTGTCGACTACTGTACCCGTCGAATTTAGGAAATAACGAAGCATAATAGAGTGTATCCATGTTTTAGATGATAATAGTATTTATTCGCAGACTAAATTTATGATGTGAAATTAAATAAATTATATTTAAATGTCTTTACAAAACTATCTTTATTTCAAGTATTATCAAAAGATCCAGTATTTACTATAAATAGTGGTGCACATAAGTAATGTCGCAGGCGGTTGTGATGTCACTCGAAAAAGTGGGGCATGGGTGGAGCTCAAACGATTTTGTTTACGGCGTCCATAAAATATCGGGAATCTGTCGTGAATCGTAAAATATTGCGACGCAACAAAAGGTGTTTTAGGCTACTTAGTTTGTGACCAGCATAAACGCTGATCAACGTACAGACTCCTGCAACTTGATATGAGTTTACTATTTCATTATATTATGCATCATGAATAGCTGTCGATGACGAACATTTCACGTCCTGAACTGAATATGCAGGCCGATTTAATGCTGCACTGATCGGACATTCAGTAAGAGCAAATTATTTTAGTCACGACCAGTCATCTCTGCCTAACTAGGAAGTGTGGTATTATTAATGGGCGTTTTTCGTTGTAACTTCCGAGTAGCCACTCGAATAACACGAGGACCACTAGAACAAGCAGAGTACCGCCATGTATTATCTTCTTTTCTTATGTCGCCTGCAGAATATGTGAAACACATTGTCATCTAACCAAATAACAACAGATAAACGCCGCACCTGAACTCGAATAATAGCATCTCGTATATAACGATAAGCCGCGAAACGACAGTAGCTGGGCCCGAAAACATATCATACTTTGCATAGCTCAATATCGATCATATGTTTAGCTCTGACCAACCGTAAAATATCATCATCATACAGGATAACACTGTTACGGCTGAGCCTCCATATATCACATGCACTCACACTCAGCCTTTTTCACGGTCTTACATACCGGCTTCGTGCGATAGGAGAATGAACTAGCTAGGTTAAATTAACCGCCTCACTGTCTCCTTCATTTACTTCACATATTTCGACTGTATGGCAGATATTAGTAAATTCGGAAACAAATGGGTCAACGGTCATTGGCCTGCCATTTTTGTTTTGGGCGTGGATTCTCAATTGAAAATGGAACATACATTGTCGTAAACTTTCCTAGTTGCGAACAGTAACTGTTGAAATCTACTCCCGTACCGTCTGGAGTAGATTGGAGTTAGAGTTCGCAACAGTTACTACAACTTTCCTAAAATGTAATCAATTTGTGTATGCATGTTTTCTCATTTATTATCAAAAGTGTATGTCGTTACCACTCAATTGAACCGTCTAGGCAGTTCAAATCTTCCTGGTGTCTGCGGCCATTTGATTGGTGGAGGAGACCAGGAACACTGAACGCCGTGCTATAAATACGTGTGCACGATATTACGACGCATTCGAAAAGCGGGCAGCGTCTTGACAGTCGATCTATTTTGCCGCGTCACAACAGGGCATCTGTGGCGAGAAAGCTAAACATGGGATATATTCAGTTACTGCTCGTGGTTTGTGTATGTGCCGGGGTGTACGTTACAGCAGCAGATCAAGAGGGGTGTTACTGTAATCCCGTCATCAGTATCAACAAGGGTTGCCCGCCTGCATCCGACGGTAACATCCAGGTGTCAACAGAACTGCAGGCCGAGCACGTGAAACAGCTGTTTACAAACATCTCTAACACACTTCTGGATGAATATGAATCACGATTTGAAGCATTCTTAGGGACGCTTGATCTTCAGGCTCAACCACGCGACTGCTATGACATTAAGCGATTGGGACACACTGAGACTGGTATATATAAGATATACCCGAGGGTACTCACGGGTTCCGGGTTCGATGCGATATGGAAACTTACGGCGGAGGGTGGACGGTTATCCAGAAGCGGGTTTCCGATTCCGACTTCTATAAGACATGGGTGGAATACCAAATAGGGTTCGGAGATCTGGCAACTAACTTTTGGCTCGGTAACGAACAAATTCACGCTATCACGTCACAGGGGTGGTACGAACTGCGCGTTGACATGACGGGCCCCGATGGACAAGAACAGAAGTACGCCGCATACAATAAATTCGAAGTTGGAGACGCCGCCGCGAAGTACAAACTGACGGTAGATGGCTACCATGGCGACGCCGGAGATAGTCTGTCTGCACACAATGGTTTCTCGTTTTCCACGAAGGATAGGGACAATGATGTGTGGCCGAATAACTGCGCTGAAAATTTTACAGGAGCCTGGTGGTATGCCAAATGCCACTCTGCTAACATGAACGGTGACTATGGTAATAAGGAATATGGTAATGGAATCAACTGGAAAACGTATACAAATTTCACCAAATCACTGACTCGAGTCGAGATGAAGGTGAGGAAATGGATGGAAAGTTAATTACAAAAAGTGCAGATCCTGTTGAGACTGCTCGTTACGATTGCTGGATTGCAAACAGCGCTATAGAGGACTGTAGTGTTAAAAGGGTTAAAGGGTGAAAGTGAATTACGACACAACATACTGTTTGTTCAACTTAAAACCCGCCGATGTTGTTATACGAACACCTATACTGTATACTATATTGTATTTCGAAATAACAGAAAGTGTATCCGCCTAAAAAATGTCACCTTCGCCATCTGCTCCGTCTCCATTCCTACCCGTGTAGGAAGGCTATGTATTGTTTCACAATAAAATGAGACAAGTCGTGTGATTTTGTACATAAAAAGCTGTTTACAACATTTATGATATTTGCCATAAGTGACGTCGAAAGTTGACAAAATATTCAGCGCGAATCGGAGTGTAATTCCGCATTTGCTATGAAAATTTAGTAAACTTACCAAATTTGCAAATATTTTTTATGAAAAGCCGCACATGTTCTTGGGTACAAAACCACCTGGATCATCTCAAATGAGTATTTTACGGAATTTCGTGAACTATTTGTTTTGAGGACGGAAATAATTTTATTGTCAATTTAAACAAAGATTCATAATTTAGCAATAAGAAGTGCTGATTAGCCTATACATGGGAAAAATTCACATGATATATCGGTATCGCGATCCTGATAACTTTTTCGACAAAACTTACAGTAGCTCAATTCATTAGAGCTGGTTATAATATAAATAAGTGGCTGTATATAATTCACTGAGAATATCTGCGGAGATATACAGAAAAATTTAGGTGGAAGCAAAGTTCATCGGAATTACTGAATACATTACATACTTTATAATCATATATATATATATATATCTGATTTTGTACTCTGACATTTATGTTCTAAGTAGCTTATTTTAGCAAAATAACAATACTACTCATATGTATACACCAACATATTTTCGTTAGCGTCGTGCCGTCTTATATTCGTTCTAGGTAACACGTTGGTAAAATTGACCAGGATATTTTCATTTCAGAAATCAATGCTCTTTGAATTAAGGTTGTGTATACATGTACATGTACTATACGCACGGTGTGGGATCACGTGGTCTATTGTTTTGGTTTTGCGTCATGGCGGCGCCAAGGATTTCTTGCTTTTAATAATGAACATGTTCTAATGTAATACATATTTAAATGAGGCCTCTATGTTTGGTGATCAGTAGAGTTTCGGTGTATGATGCTGTATGACGCTGTGCTTATGTGTTTGTTTCAGATGATATATGTTAGATATGGTTTTAATCTGTCTCAGTGTGGTGAATTGGACATCTTCATCGACCTCGAAATATATATGAGACACGCCATGTGAGTTTGTACCTTCGGAAATCTGCGTAACTTAAATACGTTTACGGAATTTACAATATTTTTCATAAATAAAGTCAAAATTTCAGAGTACATGCGAATACTCTGAACATTTTGTCAAATTTTTACGCCATTTACTGAAATGATGATTATTGCAGATAACCTATTTTGGATGGCCAGCTGGGTACTAGCCTACAGCCAGGGCCGCGACCTCTGGCTGCGCACCTGACTAGACAAGTCACGTGACGATAATTTATGCAGACGTCATCTTGGCAGAAATAAAAATATACTCAATTTGTTGTCGTTACAAATTTGATCGATTATACGGTGTTACCTGGAGCTGGGACCAATTTCTACTTTTATTTCTGCCAAGATGGCGTCTGCATAAATTATCGTCACGTGACTTGTCTAGTCAGGTGTGCAGCGATAGGTCTCGGCCCTGGCTGTAGGCTAGTTAGTACCCAGCTGGCCATCCAAAATAGATTATCTGCAATAATCATCATTTGGATGGCACAGCTGGACGGAGGGATGTATGCACATATGCAAGTATCTAATTACATAATGAAATAGGAATTCCAAGCTCGTTTGAGATGGGAGAACAACACATATCTGCATTGGTGTGATAATGTCATTTTATTTAATGATGTTTTTTTCTGACTAGAAAATGGTACTTATAACATATATACCAATGACTAGAACATGGTACTCATAACATATATACCAATGCAACTAAATATACATGTCTTTTCAACTGCTTTCATTATGTAATTAGATACTTACATATGTGCATAAACCTCTCCGTCCAACTGTGCCATCCAAAATAATGTTAATTTTGTAAACGTATTTCATGAAATTACGCAGATGTCTGAAGGTACAAAATCGCATGGTGTGTCTCATAATTATGCGAGACTGTTACTGGATACATGGGCTTATGGGAATTTGCGATCAGTGTAGACCCAGATCAGCATGTGCATCCGCATAGTCTGATCAAGACCTGCACAATTCCACCAATAAACACCCATCATGCATCTAACAAGCAATGTAGATCAAAATCAGCTGCCAAATCCCATAAGCCCCGTTTCTCCAGTCACAGCCACATATCACACACAGCAAGTCCGGGTTAGACAGGTTCCACTGTCATTCCGGAATATGAGCCATCCAAGACATGTGTGTGTACTTTACAATCATGAACAGACAATAACATCAGATATAAATGTCAGTGGCACCAATCAAGTGAAGGAAACAAATGTGTTCTCGGGGTCCGGTTTAGAGAGGTTCCGCTGTCGAATATTCCAAGTCTCATTGATGTTTGGTGAATACGAGACCGTGTGATAAAGCAGACTCTGCAGGGGCGTCGGACCAGTAGCCGATTTCACCAACATTGCTAAGCATACTTATCTAGCCAGGTATACTTTGAGGGAGTAAACATTTATATTTCCCGAAATGCATTATTCCATATAGAACTAATGCATCAGTCAATGTAAGTCCCCGCCCTCCCCCCCCCCCCTCCGGGGGAATAGCGGGGCTTATATTTTCGTTGCTGTTAAAGCCCCGGTGAAGGCCCCGCACTGCGGGGCAACATGGTCGGTAAAAGCCCCGGTAAAATGCCCCGCACTGCGGGGCCATCTGGTGATTTTAAATGTGAAATATTCTTGCACGAAAATGATGGTGTTGTAGAGCAAAATGTCACTTATAAATAGTAGATATCTGGGAACTTTTATTAGTATGGGAAGCCATTATTACAACCCAAGCAGCTTTATTCGTTGTAGATGTAATTAAGGTAGCACATTTGGCCTGCTACTCGTTCTATAGGGTGGTTGACTTAGTGATATAGTTGTTTTTGAAACCGTTACAGTCGATGATCAGCTGGGTAATGACCGGGGGGGGGGGGGGGGGGGGGGGGGGGGGGGGTGGGGGGGGGGGGGGGGGGGGTCTCGGGTTTTCCTTCAGTGTGTGTGGGGGGGGGGAATGTCTCAGAATTTTCCACCACGCGTGGGCTGGGATAACGGATAACGGATAACGGCAGTGCAATATAAACAGAGGAATTATTTGAAAACAATTTTGTTTATATTAAACAAAATTTGCCAGTATTAAACAGTCCACAGTGAAAGTAGATCGTATTAAACAGTTTAAACCCATGTCACCCCTCCCACACAACAGTATTCAGGTAAACATACATGTACATATCTTGATAACAGTCATCATGAAAGGTAAAAGCCCCGGGGTATGCCCCGGTAAAGCCCCGCCCCTCCCCCGGAGTGGGGGGGGGCAGGGATTTACATTGACTGATGCATTACGACTGCATATATTTGATGATTAAAAGTATGCAGAATTATTATACTGAATTTATTACATTATCACAGCCAAAATGGCTGTGATAATGTAGTAAATTCAGTATAATAAAAAATAATAAATGTATTCTTAGATTGAAAATGTCTCTCTCAAAGTGTGCTTAGCAAGATAAGTATACTTAGCAGTTTTGGTGAAATCGGCTACAGGTCAGGCAGGTCAGGCGACTGCCAGACCAATAACTGTGACAAAACATCTGTCTTTTTATTGAAATACATGTATTTATAATTCATATACATATTATATAATAAAAACGGTAATGAATGCCATTACTATTATCGATAATAATTTTATTTTGTTACAGTGGAACCTCGCTAAACTGGACACCCTGGGAGGTCCCCAATCTGTCCGGTTTAGCGAGGTTTCACTGTAGATCAGACATTTGATTATTCCGAGCCATAGTTGTGTGATATGCGATCACGAACAGGTATTATTATATAATCTGAGATAAATGACCAAGAAACCCATCAAAATTAGATCACAGGTGTTTCTTGTTGTCCGGTTTTGAGAGGCTCCACTCTACCACTCAGTTGAAACGTCTCGGTCACCCGGATATTTCAGTATCAAATATGTGACTGTGACTGGAGAAATGGGGCTTATGGAATTTGTGACCAGTGTAGCTCCTGATCATGATATATATGGTATGTTATTCAAACGGTTATTAATCAAACACGGCATGACTCAAATGACACGTGATGTGGATCACGTATTTAACAGGAAATCAGCAGATATGAACTTTAACCCTTACACTACTGATTTAAATTTTGTCGTATTCAGTGTATTTTTAAATTCCATTTTCATCAATAAAAATGGTTTGACAGCACTTCAGAATCATTTACATTTCTATTTATTACCACACCTGTAAATGTATAGGGCCACCTGCATACTTACTGGTTGTCCTGTAAAATTGTGAAGATTTGTTGCAGGTTCACAAGCGGAAACTATGAAAACGAATGGAAAACGCAGTGGATACGATAGTTTTGTACAACGATATACATACAAACGATTGTTTTTTATGTACGCAAAGCAAAAACAATATTTTTGTTTAAATATCCGGCACTCAACTATTTCAACGCATGCCGTTTCTTTCTACGAATCGTTTTGACATCGTTTTCGTTGTTTTTAATTAGAATATGTTTTCGTCAACTCAAAAATCGAATTATATAAACGTAAACGATGACAAAATGATATGCAGACGATAGGCAATCGTTCGTTGTGGAACCAGCAACAAATACTGACGGTACTCTATCGGATGTACAGTAGGTGGACATAAGTAATTTCCCACCCATTGAAATGGATGTTAATTGTATAACCAATTTAACAGTCATCAAATGGTTTTCAGACTAGTCCATTTATAAAAAGGGGTGTATTTTTTTTATAAAAAATAAATATGAAAATTAGTTGCAAAACGTGCAGATCCTGATGAGACGGCTCATTACGAGCCGTCTCATCTAGATCTACACTTTTTGCAAATACCACTATACAGTCATGTGGGGTTAACTATGGGCAGCAATCTAGACACCGAGTTTGAGATTGGATATTCGAGATTACCTCCCTTACAGAATACAACTTAATAAATGCCAATGTTCTGGGACGTTCTTAACCATTTCAACGAGGGTATTCTTTTTAAAAATAAAAAGATCAGAAAAATACTGACAAACAATGCAGACCCTCGTTATATCCCGGCTCATCTGGATCTACAGTGTTCAAATGTTTGCGTTATGATCATAAGGTTTGGAGGAGTTATAGAGAAAAAAATACTTTCATATACAGTGCAACCTCTCTACAACAGCCACCCCTGGGAAGACGCAAAACTGGCTGTTGTAGAGAGGTGGCTGTTGAAGGGAGGTTAATGCTGAATTAAAGTTTGTCGTCCGCTGTTTATTTATTTTATTCGATAATTATCATCGAAAACATGCTTTGGCAACATTTTAGAATCATTTCCAATGGAAATGATTCTAAAATGTTGCAAAACATGTTGTATTGAGAAAGAAGGCAACAGCAACAGCAGACGACAATGTTCGTGCTCAGCAGTCTAAGGGTTAGACAGAGAGGAAATCATCCATTTGGGATATAAAATAGCGGCTGTTATACAGAGGGTGTTGTTGTAGAGAGGTGGCAGTTCGGGGAGGTTCGACTGTAGTCGAAAATTGTCATGTTAAGGGACATTAAAATATTAAACGAATACATGTACGTCAGGTCAGGCAAATGTATGTATAAACAAATGAGTGTTGAGATCGTAAGGTAAATATTTCTCAATTGGGGCCAGTGTACTTGGTTGACTATGGTAGTATTATCATATGCTAATGCAATGTACATACAGTTCAGGGCTCCATATAAGGTTCGTATTGGCGTATTTTACGCACTTATTATAGCTGAATACGCATTGAGTATCAACAGTCGGAGTACAAAATACTCACAGCAATGTGAAAATACGCATTGACGTTGAAAATGAGGAATGGAAATACTGTAATAAAGTTGAAAATTTACTTAGTTGAGTTGCAAAAGGCAAACGCTGTTTTCTTTTTACAGCTCAACTAATTAAATATCCAACTTTATTAAAGGTACATGCCCACGCAGTAGGCACAAAATGTTCTTTATAGGAATTAAATAAGTGTATAATTTTGTCACTATTCCACCAGTTCTAAAAATTACGAGTGCCCGCTATACAAATATAATCATTTATTAATTATCAATTTACTGTTAGCGACGCGCGGCGGTAACAGTCTATTTTGATAATGTGCGGGGACGACGACTTTCACATCACGGCATGCGGTGCGCATGCGCAGTATACTACGCGCGCCAGTAGGCTTCCCAATATGTAAACAAGAATATCAACATGTCGAAATGTCCAGGACGGAAATTGTATGAAACGGCGTTAGCCAACAAAAAGGCGAAATGTCTGAGGGACAGGCAGTACAGAGAGAGAGAGAGTGGTTAATATTGGCGACCTTATCACCAAATGGAAAGAGTTACGTGGAGATTTAGATTTAGACTCGAACAGAGATTTTTCTTCTCAACTTCCGATACTTCACTGCGCATGTCAAAGATGTGATATGATTGACCGTGTCACGTGACGCGTGTTGGTAAAAATAGCACGCGGTCGTAAAATACCCTTTCTGGTCGCGGCATATAAAATGCGATTTAACACCAATTAACACGCGCCGTAATTAAAAATAACTCGTTAGTGGGTAGACAAATGGCTCATATAAGGCATGACAGAAAATGAAAAGTAGTAGTACAGTGTAACCTGCTGCGTGGGCATGTACCTTTAATACCTACCCATGAAATACATAGTTATACGATGCAAATAAAAGTCATATGTTCTCATCGATGAAATAAACATCTTCCGGTGAAAATACGACTACTTCCGCTATCTATATTCATAACGCGCACCTGCAGTGCCGGACTGCAAATAGGCTGCAAATACACATTCATTACCGTATACAGTCTAAAAAACTGCTAATTTCCATGGAGCGGTATATAATAACTAGAATATTCATATTTTTGCAACGAATATGACATATATGTTCATCGAGTAGTGTGAGATGTCATATTTCACGAGTGCCGTTATATGAATATCCTCTATGTATTACAGTATACGTAAGTGAATAAGTAATAATACACTGAAATAAGTGAATGTTTACATTTGTTTTATGTTTTGTTCATTTGTCCCTATTTAATAATGAAGAAAATCACCAATCGATTTGTAAAATACGCCTTTAATTTGAAATCACGGAGTGCAATACTCTTTGGACACAAAGCTTATCTGGGGCTCTGCATATTCCTGGCAATGATTATAATACTGCAGAACCACTCTAAACCCACCCTTGTGGTCGCATCATGGTGGATTTTAAATGCGCTTCACTGTAAGTTATATCAGTGACGTATCTATTAACGATTATAAATGACAAAACCTGTTCACGGATTCCTGAATTACAGTAGAGCCTCTGTAAACCGGACTCCCCGGGATGTCCCAGTGTGTCCGGTTTACAGAGGTTCTACTGTACATGCAGTTTGTATAAATGGTAATGTGCTCTATAATATCACGTGACTGTGACTGGAGAAATTGGTATTATGTGTTTTGCGACCAGTGTAGATCCAGATCAGCCTGTGCATCCTCACAGTCTGATCAGGGTCTGCGCTGTTCGTAATTGCATCAATGAAACATCTGTCATATCGCTAACAAGTAATGTAGGTGGCTACCAGGCTACATGAGTGTGCTATTTGTCCAGGAGCTACACTGGTCACACATCCCATAAGCCCCACGTATCGAGTCACCCAGCCACATGTTTACATTCTCAGAGGCATGGTGTGCCTATTAACTATTAAACTATTAACCCTTAAAAGGCGGGGAACCAAAAATGTTGTCTGCTGTTGTTTCATAGTATGTATTCTTTCTCAGTAAAACATGGTTTGACAGCACTTCAGAATCATTTCCATTGGAAATTATTCTAAAGTACATCAAAGCATGTTCTTCATGAGTATAATGGCAAATAAAACATAAACAGCAGACGACAAAATCTAATTCAGAATTTTAGGGGTTAAAGTACTATCGTAAAATTGTGTAAATATTGTATGATGTAATTTGAGAGAAGCAATGTGGTGTTGTACCTAAGAAGATGTACGATGTCTCATGAAAGTTATTGACACAGTTTACGATATTTTCCGTAAATGACGTCGAAAGTTAATGAAATGTTGAGAGCAAAGGCCGCATTTGCTATGAAAATGTCAACATATTTTACCGAAATTATAACAGTAAGATACAAAATCAAATAGCCTGTATCATTTAATTCATAAGATGACGCGTTGCATATTATGCTTTTGAGAAACTGAAAATATATTTGAATCGTGTTTCAGATAAAAAAACAAATCCGCACATTAAGGAACAATTCGCATTCGATCATTATCGCTTGTTGTAAAAGATCTTCATAATAATGGTAACGTTTATCTCATGGTCATGATACATATATCGCATGAACACTAGTATGGAAGCCTCCTGGTGCCTATGCTAAAATATTTTATCTCCTACTTAGGAGATAGTAAATCCTAATTATCATCCATATATTCATGCTGTGTCCCACTCATGCGGCCCCTGTGCCCGAAGGTCAAGACCAAATGACTTAGAAGTTTGCGCTATTATAAAATCTGTGTTAAAGTTTTTACATACCTTATATCTCCACAATTGTTACTCCAATTTACCAACTTTCAATACTTCCTTTTCATCATCCATATGTTCATTCCATAGCCTGCCCATGTGGTCCATATGCCCAAGGTCAAGGTCAAATGACTTTAAAATATTTGTTAAAGTGTTTACATACCTTATATCTCCACAACATTTACTTCAAACTTCAAATACTTCTTTATTATCATCCATATGTTCATTCTATAGCCCACCCATGTGGCCCACATGCCCAAGATCAATGTCAAATTACTAAAGTTTGCTTTAAAGCTTTTACATACCTTATATCTCCACAACCCTTAATTCAAACTTCAAATAAATACACTCTGAGACCATCAAATACCACAGCGGGCTCGACATGCGGGCCGCGGCCATCTGTTATTGTTTTAAATTATTTAGAATACATCTTACATTTAATTAAATCAGCGAATGGCAATATATTTCAAAATGCCTGCCGAATTAGGCTGTTTTGCAACATTTTTTTGTCTGCGAATCGCGTGCTGTTACGAACGATTACAGACATTCATCAAGTTGAAACACATACACATTGCTTTCCCTCACAAATAAATATACATTACAGGAGATAGTGATGCAATATACTTCGATATGCAATGGCCACCAAAACAATCAGTATCCGATTTCATTAAAATTGCAAAGTATACTTCTCTAGCAAAGTATACTTTGAGGGAGTAATCGTTGATTTTTCCGAAATGAATTATTTCATACAGAACTAACGATTGCATATATTTGATGATTAAAACTATGCAGAATTATTATACTGAATTTATTACATTATCACAGCCAAAATGGCTGTGATAATGTAATAAATTCAGTATAATAAAAATTAATATATTTATCCTAAAATTGAAAATGTCTCCCTCAAAGTATACTTTGCTATGAAAGTATACTTTGCAATGTTGGTGGAATAGGCTACAGGTGTTCAATACTATTTATGATGAAGCCGCAGCTTTCAGTAATCAAACAACAATAACATTGCTATGTATATCATGTATATAGTGAGCTATTCTGTTTATTTTCAAAAACAAATGTGGATTAAAGAAATTTTTCAAAGTGTTCCCAAAATGTATTGACTGTTGACAATAAATACAATGTTATTATTAAGCTGTCTAGTTAATGTAAAAAGTTCAACCCGCAAAATATGTGCTGCGACCGGCATCAGCTCATTTGCATAAGAGCTGGAATACCTCAAATTTGGAAGTTAGTTGTATACGTGCCATTGGTCTCGGCATGTATACACAGACTGTTAATTCGCGATTATACAGTGTGATTGTTCTAGGCTGGATCCAGCCAATACAGCTACTTGATGCTGAGCATTAGAATTGATAAATGTTGATCAATACAATAATATGTGTTTTCATACTCGGAAGCTGTCAAAGCTATCTACAACGAAACACTTGATGCATGTGCATGCTGTTAGTACCAGCTGACTAACGAACATGCTTCAATAGGACATACATGCCTTTCTATTTTATTTATATACATATTGGCACAGTTATATCTACTAGACATGCGTCATCACAATAACAACTTTGGTGGGTAATATAATACAGAAATGATATAGAAAGTTATCAAACACCATCAACACAATTGTGGATATTATCACATTTGCTTAGTTAAACAAGAATTCCGGCACTGTATCGCGCCTGCCGAGGCATTTGACAGTACCATGATCAAGGGCATGTGCTAAAGTAAGCATCACAAAAACCGTCAGAGAATTGCATGCTTAAAACACTAAAAAGGTCAAGGTTGAAGAAACATTTGACATAAAAGAAATGGTGTTTTCACAACCAGGTGAAGGTCAATAAGGTCAAAGCCATGTTAATGGCGGCATGAGTGTGTTCCAAATGATTACATGCATAAAGTGTCTAAATATTGAAGCAGTCCATCAAATAATATTAATGTCATACGATGATTAAGCAACTTTTTGACGCAAAAAGATGGCTAATTGTTTCCACACAAAAATGTGAAGGCAAAAAAGGCCAAGGTCATGTTAATGGCGGCATGAGTGTATTCCAAATGCTCACACGTATCAAGTGTCCAATTATTGAAGCAATCCTTCAAGGAATATTAAAGTTATAACATGATGACGAAGCTTGTACAAACTTTTTTAATATTAGACGACGACGACGACGACGACGACGACGACGACGACGACGCGGGCGACAACGACGACGACGACAGACGACGGAAAAGCGGCGACTAAAGTCGGGCCTTCTGCTGAAATAGGTGCGACAAAAATCATGTGCCAAAGGATTTTCAGATTTTTGCATCACATCCAGTAAATATTGTCCATATTTTCTGATGGATAATCCAATATCCTACTAAATGACCACTATACGATGCATATATCATGGGACAGATGCCATGGGATGTCGATAGTTCAGTGTTATATGTCAACGTATTTTGTATGAAGAAAATGATACAGATTGTTTCTAAGCGGCCATTTTGAAATATTTTGTTATATATAATCCAATATACTATTTATAGAGCAATAACGATGCATTTATTATGGGATAGATGCCATGGGGTGTCGATCGTTCGTATATTTTAGCGTATTGTGTATGAACACGATGCTATTGTTTGTTTCTATATGGCCTTTTTGAAATTTAAATTTACCCAGTAATATAATATTATACATATTATACTGCCGTGTCAATGATATGTCATTATACATATTATTTGTGTGCTCTGTAACATAAACATGCCAAAACAAGTGAAAGTTTGCTTTTAGCAAACATTTGACCCGAGAATTACATTCTGGTATAAACTATACAGTCAATCATCTGTTACTATTTGTGCATACATACCTTTTCAATGTCCATATTCACGATATATTCGTTTCTTTTTTTGTCAAGTATAGTATCCAATATAATAAACCCGTTCAACCATAAGTAACTGGAATGAACTGTTATATGCTAATTACTCGATCTATACAATCGTCATGAAATGATTTTCAGACCAGTCCATTTATGAAAAGAGGTGTTTTTTTTCCTAAACTATATGAAAAGTACTTACTAAAAGTGCAGGTCCTGATGAGACGGCTCGTCTCGAGCCGACTCATCTGGATCTACACTGTTTGCAAGCACTAGTGTTGAAAGGGTTAAGGTGCATGTTTGTCGCAAGGTTCTTAACATGATATATCGCGGCTTCCAAATCTTCCTGGTGTATGCGGCCAATGAAATCGTGATCAAATTTGATTGGTGGAGGAGACCAGGAACACTGAACGCCGTTCTATATAAATATTAACGATATTACGACACATTCGAAAAGCGGACAGCGTTTTGGCAGTCGATCTATTTTGCCGCTTCACAACAGGGCATCTGTGGTGAGAAATCTAAACATGGGATATATTCAGCTACTGTTCGTGGTGTGTGTTTGTGCCGGAGTATATGTTACAGCAGCAGATCAAGAGGAGTTTTACTGTAACCCCGTCATCAGTATCAACAAGGGATGTCCGCCTGCATCCGACGGTAACATCCAGGTGTCAACAGAACTGCAGGCCGAGCACGTGAAACAGCTGTTTACAAACATCTCTAACACACTTCTGGATGAATATGAATCACGATTTGAAGCATTCTTAGGAACGCTTGATCTTCAGGCTCAACCACGCGACTGCTATGACATTAAGCGATTGGGACACACTGAGACTGGTATATATAAGATATACCCGAGGGGTACTCACGGGTTCCGGGTTCGATGCGATATGGAAACTTACGGCGGAGGGTGGACGGTTATCCAGAAGCGGGTTTCCGATTCCGACTTCTATAAGACATGGGTGGAATACCAAATAGGGTTCGGAGATCTGGCAACTAACTTTTGGCTCGGTAACGAACAAATTCACGCTATCACGTCACAGGGGTGGTACGAACTGCGCGTTGACATGACGGGCCCCGATGGACAAGAACAGAAGTACGCCGCATACAATAAATTCGAGGTTGGAGACGCCGCCGCGAAGTATAAACTGACGGTGGATGGCTACCATGGTGACGCCGGTGATAATCTGTCTCGCCACAATGGTTACTCGTTTACCACGAAGGATAGGGACAATGATGCTTCTTCATCTAACTGCGCTACATTGTATACAGGAGCCTGGTGGTATACCAAATGCCACTCTTCTAACCTAAACGGAGACTATGGTAATACGGAATATGCTAAAGGTATGACCTGGCAGACGTATACAACGTACTACAAATCACTGAGTCGAGTCGAGATGAAGGTGAGGAAATGGATGTTTCCTCCAGGTTCTACGGCTGTGACGCCTTAACCGATAACAAACTGGAATTGATTGCTAGATGTTTTTCGACCAATCCAATCAGCACATAATTGTTTTCAGACTTGTACATTTATGAAAAAGGAATGTTTTGTTCTAAAATTAGGAAAATTAATTGCAAAAATTGCAGATCCTGTTGAGACTGCTCGTTACGAGCCGGCTCCACTGGATCTACACTGTTTGCAAACAGCGCTATATAGGACTGCAGAATTGAATGGGTTAATGCAATAAAGTGAAGTACGACACAACATACTGTTTGTTCAAACTAAAACCCGCCGATGTTGTTGTACGAACACCTATACTGTATACTATATTGTATTTCGAAATAACAGAAAGTGTATCCACCTCAAAAAAGGCACCTTCGCCATTTACTCCGTCTCCATTCCAGCCCGTATAGGAAGACTGGTTATTGATTCACAATTAAAATCAGACAAGGCATGTGAGTTTGTACATAAAAAGCTGTTTACAACTTTTATGATATTTTCCATAAGTGACGTCGAAAGTTTACAAAATATTCAGTGGCAAATCTGAGTGGAATTCCGCATTTGCTATGAAAATTTAGTCAACTTACCAAATTTGCAAATGTTTTTCATGAAAAATCGCACATCTTCTTGGGTTCAAAACCACCTGGCTCGTCTCAAATATGTATTATACGGAATTACGGAAACTATTTGTTTTGAGGACGGTAATAGTTTTATTGTCAATTTTTAGGAAAATGTAAACAAAGATTCATAATTTAGCAATACGAAGTGCTGATTAGCCTATTCCTGGGGAAATTTCACATCATATATCGGTATAGCGATCCTGATAACTTTATTTCGACAAAACTTACGGTAGCTCAATTCATTAGAGCTGGTTATATTATAAATAAGTGGCTGTATATAATTTAATGAGAATATCTGCGCTTCTTCGCACACACAAAAAAGTGCTTCTTTAACTGCGGAGATATACTGAAAAATGTAGGTGGAAGCAAAGCTCATCGGAATTACTGAATACATTGCATAAATTATAATGATATATATATATATATATATATATTAGACCGCACGACGCTAACGTAAATATTTTGGCGAAATGTTCACGCGACAAACATAAATGTATACCTATGAGTAGTATTGTTATTTTGCTAAAAATAAGCTACTTACAACATACATGTAAGAGTGCAAAATCAGATATATATATATAATATATAGAATATGGGGCTCCTGCAATATAATCTCAGTTTTAGCTTTCTCAGTCTCTGTGGTTAGAAGTTTAAATATATAAAAATACAAAACTACTATATAGTTTGGTATTTTTGTACTTTTGTATGAAAATCTTACAATATAATCTCAATTTTAAACAAACTTCTCAGCCCTTGAGATTAGGAATTTATCAAAACAATGCTTGCTGTACAAGACTATATAGTGTTTTTTGTACGAAAACTATAATTTTAAGCCAAATATGTACAATGAACCACGAAACCGCTATATCACAATCCTCCTAAGTCTGACAGACTCTTGCCTGAATGGTTTCTCTATTTTATTATATCTCTTTAAGGCCCAAACTCTATTTGCTCCACATTTGCCACACACTTGGTACATAGCACAAGTACCCTTTCCACACACTAGGCATGGTTTCAAGGGGGTATTATTTTTTACTCTAAACTTATGAGTTGCACAGTATATTGAGTTTTTCACTGATTTTATCGTGCATGGTTTATCTGAATGGATATTTTTGTGGCACATGTTTATTGTTTATTTCTTCCATTTTTTGCATTATATATACAATAATTTTTCTATTAAATAAAAGAAATATATTATAATAAACCAAAGATTAAAAAGAAAAATGAGCGCTACAGATGTGCAAGATATTCTGAAACTGTATCGTGATAGAGTTATTAATGATGAGCAATTGCGAAAGATGGTTGATGCTTTGAAATCTTCAGAGACCAAAGAAATTAAACCATCTGTGGAAGAAAACCGTAGGGAAAGACGTAGAAAAAAGAAGCAAAGAAGGAAAGAGAAACTTAACCAAACAAAGATTGAAAAGCCAATTCCAGCCCCCAGATCAAAAAAAACAATTCCAGCCCCACGATCCATAAATCGTGAAAAACCAATCCCAGCCCCACGATCCATAAATCGTGAAAAACCAATCCCAGCCCCACGATCCATAAATCGTGAAAAAGAATTAAAATTGATTGACAAGCCATTGTGTGCTTATTTCAAGTCATATGAAATCAATGCAAAGAAATATAAAGATCCTTCTGTTCTATTCGATGAAAATCAATCTGCTATAATAAAACAAATCAATCAAGATATAAAAGAATACAATGGAATAAAGTTTTCAATTGGCATTTCTTTAAAATTCTTCAAAGATGAAAACGGCGGAGAAAGAAAGAATGTATGTATCGGACAAGCCCATGGAGAACAAAGTGCTGTTCTTGATGGATCTAAAGTAGTTGAATTTTATAATAATCAAACTTCTTATCTGCAAACTTGGATTGAAAAAATTTACAAATACAGCATCAGGCCTAGAGATTGAACACTGTATTAAACTGTACTTAAACATTGCAAAATATGAACCACTCAAAGGCTCTTCATATATTCCTTTACCAAAAGCATTGGCAAACAAAAAAAGCAATAATCAATGTAAAGAATAATGATAATGAATGTTTGAGATGGGCTCTGACATCCGCTATGTATCCCGCAAAAAGTAACCTTAATAATATTTACAGTTATACAAAAAACAAAGACAATTTGAACTTGAAGGACATCGATTTTCCAACACCAATATCACAAATGTTAAAAGTGGAAAACAAAACAATCTTGCAATAAATGTTTATGGATATACAATAACAAAAAAGACAGAGAAAATAAGCATATTCCCATATTACATATCAGATCAACCAACAGGATTGAATAGAATTAATTTACTTTTGATATCACAAGACGATGAAGTTGATGAAGAAGGTGAAGAACCAAAGAAAGAAACGCAATATCATTATTGTTGGATTAAAAACCTAAACAGACTACTCGTCGATCAAAACAAGCATAAGGAAAAAACACATTTCTGTGAACGTTGTCTATATGGCTTCTCACAAGAAGACTTACTACTCAAGCATAAAGAAGATTGTGAAGGCATCAACAAAACTGCAACAAAAATAGAAATGCCCTCAAAAGATAAAAACCATATCAAATTAAAAAACCATCAAAACCAACTACCAGTTCCATATGTAATCTATGCGGACTTTGAAAGCATAATAACCCCTGAAAACAAACCTGCTGGTGACAAATCAGAAATAACAAGTGAACATGAAGCTTGTGGTTTTGGATATCAAGTTGTGTCGGTATGATGGCAAAGCAGAAAAACCAGTAATATACAGAGGTGAAGATGTAGTTGAAACATTCTTAAACCATTTGAAATGTGAAACAAGCAACAATCAACAACACTTTTACCAATCCAACTCAAATAACAATGACAGAACAAAACACCAAAGATTATGAAAGTGCAACCCATTGTTGGATATGTGAAACAGAACTAAACGATACAAAAGTAAGAGACCACTGCCATTTCACAGGTAAATACAGAGGCGCAGCACACAAAAAAACTGCAACCTAAAACTCAAAATAAAACCAGGCACAACTAAAATCCCTGTAGTATTCCACAACCTAAAAGGATATGATAGTCATCTTATAATGCAAAAAATACACACAGCAAACCGCAACATAAACTTGTATTCCAACCAACGCTGAAAAGTACATCTCATTTAGCATTGGACAACTCAAGTTCTTAGACAGTTTCCAATTCATGCCTTCATCACTTGAAAGTTAGTAGATGCAACAGATAAATCAGATTTCAAAATCACCAACAATGTCTTCAACAATAAAACAAATCTACTTTTACGTAAAGGGGTTTACCCCTATGAATATATGAACAACAAAGAAAGATTCAATGAAACACAATTACCACCTATAGATACATTTTACAGCAGTCTACAGATGAAAGTATCAACCAAAAAGAATATGAACACGCACAAAAGGTATGGAAGAGTTCAACTGTAAAACCCTTGGAGATTATCATGATTTATACCTTAAAACTGATGTTGTTCTCAGCTGATGTATTCCAAACATTTAGAAAAACATGTATAAATGCATACAACTTGACCCATTACACTATATACAGCTCCAGGTCTATCATGGGATACTCTACTAAAAAACACACAATAGATTTAGAAACTACTAACAGATATTGATATGCATTTATTCATAGAAAAAGGTATGCGTGGCGGTATAAGTATGGTATCCAAAAGACATGCAAAAGCAAACAATCCTCTTGTAGCTGATTACAATCCAACTGAAGAAAACAATCACATCATATTACGACGCAAATAACCTATACGGATGGGCAATGAGTCAACCTTTACCGTACTCCGGTTTCAAGTGGAAACCCTTAAACAGTAGAAAACACAGTTGCTCAACCACAGGCAAATTTAATCCTTGAAGTAGACCTAGAATACCCAAAAAGCTACATAAACTTACACAACGATTATCCACTTACACCTGAGAAACTAGCAGTAAAAAAAGAATGGTTATCAGAATATCAAACAGAACTTCTTAACAATGCAATATGATAAACATAGAGAAACTTGTCCCAAATAAATCTAAACAAAACAAAAAGAAATATGTATTACACTACAAGAAATCTACAGTTGACATATCTCTTGGCCTAAAACTCACTAAGTACATCGAGCCTTAGAATTCAATGAAAAACATGGATGTAACCATACATTCGTCTAAACACCGAATTACGTAAAAAAGCAAAGTCTGCATTTGAAAAAGATTTCTATAAAACTAATGAACAATGCTGTATTCGGAAAAACTATGGAGAACTTACGAAAAAGATCAGATATCAAACTAGTAAGAACAGATGGAACCGAAAACGAAAGACTAAGAAAAATCATAGCTAAAAACCTAATTTCAATAGACGTGTCAAATTCTCAGATGAATTATCTGCTATAACATGTAAACAAAACTAACAAACTAACGCTAAACAAGCCAATCTTATGTTGGCATGTCTGTCTTAGCTTATCAATACATCTAATGTACGACTGGTACTATAACAAACTGAAAAAAGAAATATAACGAAAACTGCACCTTGTTGATACAGACACCGACAGTTTATTAGTTGACATCAAAACAGAAGATGTATACAAAGATATGTCTAAGATGAAAGATGAATATGACTTCTCTGATTATCCAAAAAGACCATCCACTTTATGATGAAACAAACAAAAAAAAGTAATAGGCAAAATGAAAGATGAATGTGTTGACACTTCAATAGCAGAATATATGGTCTACGCCCCAAAGCTATACTCTATATTACGAGCAGACGAACAACTCATCAAGAAAGAAACAAAGGGAGTAAAAAAATATGTAATAAAAAAACAAATAAACTTTGAAAATTACAAAGATGCACTTTTCAACAAGAAAACATACACTCATAACATGAATATGCTACGCTCCATACACCATAAAATATACGGACTAACAATGAACAAAACAACACTCTCACCACTCGACACAAAACGATACATTGCACCGATGGAATCATGACATACGCGTTTGGGTATCAGACGGAACAATAAGAAGCTCTTCCTTTACAAAGCCTCTCTTTGGTGCCGGCGCCTTCAAATAATACACTCTTATACCGGGTGGTAATAAAATGATAATCAATCTTGTGAATATCAACACTCCATATCGGGTCAGTAGCTCTACGTCGCCTCCGCCTTCTTGTTCTCCAGGTTGGTATAAATATCTTAAGTTTACAGTAGGACAGATGGGGTCGTCTTTTAATGTTTTAATTTCAATTGGAGAGGGTTTTTTCGTCTCCGAATTTATTGCAGAGATTACCGCTGGTAGCCTCTAACCATTCCCTATTTCGTTTATGAGGATTGTCCAACTCCTTAGCATACTGATAACCAAACAATCTTTCAGCTAGTGTCCTATAAATCTTTTCAACAATGGCTTGGTCTCTATGAATTTCTCTTCTACCGCGTCTTATATTTACATTATGTTTATCCATGAACTGTGTAACAGCACCCATAAATTCTCTACCTGGATCTACTTGTAATAATTTTGGATATGTTAGTTTTCTTTTATAAATATTTTCAAAAGCTTTAGCAACTTCCTTGCTGTCCTTTGAAGTCAGTGGTTCTGCCTCTTTATATCTACTAGCAATATCAACAACAGTCAATGCATACTTATATGTTTTTCGACCAACAGTGTCATGTGGTAGGAATAATAAATCCGCTTGATGAAACTACATTCTTGTTAGAAACATCAAACTTTGGCCTCACTATTTTCTTTGGTGCAGGTAAATAAATCTGCCATACCGCTTGTTTCTTTAAGAAATTCAATGCTTCTTTATCACTTACTTTAGCTGCTTTTGCTAATTTCTTAACAGCTGTTAAACCTTTCCATTAAAATCCTTTAGGACTGTAATAAATTTTCTCCATTTTTTATTTCTATTTAAGATACATTTCTATAACATAAAACACAAAAATGAATCAACAAATCACAAACTTGGTCAAGTTTGAAGAAAAGTGTAAGGAAACAAAATGAATATAATACAATTAAATGGGCAGATTTAAAACAGAATGAAATCTATACTATTACAGATTCAGATGTGTGGATACTATTAATGGTGAAGCTATGATTTTAACATTAAATGATGACACTAAAGCATGGGCACCACTCTTTCTCAAATCTAAAAATTGAACAAGCTAAATCTAATAATAAGTTTAGTTGCCATACTATGTAAGACATTAGGGAGGGTTGAAGCCAAGTAAAAACAATACGAACAATAAGTATCATACTTTTGATTTTGTCTATTGAAAAACTTTTAAACCCTATTTTTTTTTACCCGACCGCACTCAAATGAAAGTCAAAATTTAGTGCCCATTTATATTTTTTTAACATGTCTGTTTTGATTTGCTCTCGTAGTATTTTTTTTTCTTCAACAGAAATCTCAAACTTTATAGGTTTTCTAACATCTGCTTTCATTTGTTCATATTTATCCATCTCTCCCATGATCAATTTAAATTCTTCATCAGATACATTACCATCTTGTAATGCAGTGGAAACTTTATTTGCAATAGAATTTAAGTTTTGCCATTGCAAGTATACATATTTCATCATGTTTTTCAGCCTTTTTCAGTAGTTTAGTATTAACAAATTTGCTTGTTAATGCAAATGGCACCACATATACTACCCGCAATACCAAGGCCCAAGGAAACGGGCACTCCTACAACAGTTAATAATAGCCCGGCACTCGTCCCACCCATTACCAGGACCAACAGTAGTTAATCCAGACTGAACACCATTTAATATGTTCAGAGCTCCTTTTATATTTATTTCGTATTGTTTTCCTTGTTTCAACCTCATTTTCTAGCTTATGTTTTAAAGCACTTATTTCACTAAGCCTATAATGTTCTGTTCTATTCTCCTCAACTGGTAGCGGTGGATACAGTTTATTACTCATTTTATTTTTTATAATTTTTAAAATTTAAATATCTAATTCAATTAATACATTTACAATTGAAATGGAAGCTCACTATATTTTGTTGTAAGTGAAACAAAATTTAATACACTTCCAGAAGCAAGCTCGATTGGAGTTTGAAATATTGTATATGCCGAACGCTGTCCTTTATGTTTTGTTAAAGTTGCATTCACATTTGGGGTGCCATTAATACTAATCCCAATTTTTAGCTCATCGGTTGCAAATCATCTCTTGTGACACTGCATAAACCCATTCGTAAAAACTCTCCCACTACACAACAGTATAACCACAATTTTCATGCGCTGAACCAGAAACACCATTTCCAAATGCAAATTCATAAGAGCCATCACGTAATGGCCCAGATTCTTCTGCACATACAGTTATTATATTTACCTTGCTTAAGGTCATGTATTGTTTGTTTTAGGTTTGGGACATACATTTTATCTTTTACAAGAGTAGCAAATCATTCATTTTCTTTTTAATCAACTCATCACCTGTATCACTATATGATTTAGTTGCGTGATAGTTTGTATCTCCCATATATAGACATTTTACTTTATTGTTTATCTTATTTCAAATACAATAAAAATTGGCAGTCCGTGATTATTTAATAATTATACTATTGTCTCTGACTTCAATTCCAACTCGTCTATGATACACTTTTGTAATTTTCTATATTCGGATATTGAAATGATATTGTATCCGATTCCCCCAAAACGTAGTTTTGCTGATGGGTACAGTACAAATAATGCTACTTATATTTCCATCTAATAGATTGTGAGATGAACTGACTTGATTCAGATATATAAACAGATTTGGTAAGCAAAATCAACTGGATTGACGCTTGTATAAGTACACTATCCAACTTGTGTGGATATATGTTAAAACCTAGTAATTTAAGTATTATTTTCAGGAATATTAAAACCTCGTGTCCCGTTTGTAACTGTAAAAGTACATTTCCCATTAGATTTATTTACACTAAGTGACAAAGCGGCATTACTTAATAAATTACTTAATCTATCAAATGAATATAATCCAGCGGGAATTGTCACTGCAGTTGGTTTAGCTCTAACAGTAGACCACTCGTATTGTTTCATCCTGCAAAATATTGTACCAACCAACCCAGTATGTAAGACTTTTTCAAACCAATTTCTCGCTTAGAATCCGTATTATTAATATATTCATTGTAATGGAATTGGTTTTGTAATGTCAGTTAAAGTTATATATACATTTTTTTTTTATATATATATTTATATATTAAAAAAAAACAACAATGGCATTCAAATTTAATAAAGATCAAACTACAATGTCAACCATATATACGCTTTGAAAACGGTTCCAATGTTATACAATGTTGATGTTTATTTTACAAAAGATAAAAGTTTTCAAAGCTACATATTCCAACGCATTTAGCGGGGTATCCAAAACCCCTCAATAACTGGTAATGTCTCAAACAACAACAAAGCATATAACAATTGGATGAATACTCAAATGGGGTGGTTATCAGAAATCAATTATAACTTTGCAATATGGTGTGCTACTTGTGGGTGTCGGTTTTTGTTTCATATAACCAGCATTTAAACAATTACAAATGATCCGTTTTTGAGATCCTTATATGAATTTCATTTTATGTATCAAACACTTCGAATTCTTAGCTCAAATGAAAGTTCCTCTACCAGATGATCACAGCTATTGTTGGTATGATAATAATTTTGACCTTTCAGCTTACCATAGAATATGCACTGAATTTGGTAATTAATCCCAAATAAGGATTTCAGACAAAAAAATAGACCAATTTGGGAATCATAATCTTGCGGTTGACAATGTTTATGAGACCTTCAGGGGGGTTTATAGATTGAGCCATGGAGGTAGGTATCACATTTTTTGATGTACACGATTCTTTTCCCATCATGTCGATATTACTAATGCTTGGACTAGTTTTGTTCTAGATAATTCTATGGGTTCACTCAAGCTGGAGTTGAACGAATAAATGATATTATTAGAGTTTATGTGTGGTCAATTCTTGGAGCTCAATCTCAAACAAGAACTTTCCATTATTGGTACTGGGACTGCATTTGATGCGCAAAAAACAATATTTAGCCAATGTTAATGATGCAATTAATAGAGCTGTAGACTTACCCACAATAATTTCAAACTATCAAAATGTACTAAAAATATGCAAGGTCAAAAGTTGATTTTGTATATGGAATTGGTTTGTATATGGCCCCAAGCAACATGGATTTTGCAGATAGGAAAGTATTCAAAATTACAATAATTTAATTGTAATTGCAAAGTGGTGATCAAACTGTTGGGTTTAATGGTGATTGTAAATAGTTTACCAGTTCCACCGCCTGTACAAACACCAGAAAAAAGTAAATATTGTTAAACCTTTGGATGTTAATAAACATTTGAGTGTTCCTCCTACAGTTTTTTAAAACTAACACAGTCACAATACCTGAAAAAAATAGAAGCAGTCAAACATGAAAATTATAAAACTGCACTAGTCACTGGTTAGTATTGCAGTTAGTTAGGACTACTATTATTTTACTTTCGAGATAAAATATAATCCTTAGCGGCCATATAAAGAAGCCCAGCAACTGTAATAATCAAAACCCATAAATTATTGGCTAGCCATCACAGCCTTTCCTGCTGCATTCAATATCCAAGATACTATTGATCCAATAATTCCGGGCAATGCATCTACAGCCTTCCCTGCTAGCATACCCAGTAAATGAACTCAGATGTTTTAATTGTTTTTTTATCCATTCTTTAGCTCCACCTTTTCCTGGTGGCTTGAGAGCGGTGCACCACCACTTGCACCTCCAGTAATACTTAAAATTAAAGTAGAGATTATAAACCCTATAGCTGTCAAAACAGAAACAATAGTTACCCCCTGTTCTTTGAAGAGGTTTTAGTCTTTCTCTTAAAGTTAGTATCTTTGTTTGTAATATTCTATCAAGGGTCTCTTTTATTCTGGATACTTGAGTTCTTAAATTTTTTCTCTATCAACTGAAATCGCCTCAAGACGTGCTTCAACGCTCAGATACAATAGCAGCAATTTCTTTTTCGACACGGTCTGCATCTGGACTGTCTGAAATCAAATGTAGTTACAGCTGCCAGCTTTAACACTGCAGCATCTTTATTTTTATCCAATTCATTTAACTTGGCAAGGTTGTTGGTTAGTGAGCCTCTTGATTGTTGCAGTGCTTTGTTTAAGGCTTTAAGTTCTCTTAATGGCAAAGTTTCAAAATCAGGTGTAATTGTAGTTGATGTTTCTTTTGATAGTGTATCAATGAGTTCTTTTACATGTGTTTCCTGTTTCATCAACTGTACTTGGTAATTCAGTCATTTCTATGTTTTCAACATTTGGTAATTTCGTTTTCTATAGTTTGTATTTTATTAACAGCTTCTGGAGCCAGTGGATATCTTGTAGATTCAATAACCGTTTTTAATTCAGCTGTTCCTTTACCTTTAAAAGTTCTTATTAAGATAGTAGGGTCCCCCTTTTTACTAATGCGGTGATCCTTCCAGAACAGTGTTTTGTCTGTGTGTAGGTCTGGAATTAGTAACTGAAACTCCTGATCTGTTACTTTAAAACTCCTTTTGGAATGCAGATTTAAAAAGTTCTAAAGTTCTTACTCGTAGAGGACGACATCATCTGGAGTTAGTTTTTCCGTTTGTAAATCAGGTAATGTCATTGGAACATCGGGGGGTATCAGTTGTGTTTCTTCATCACCATCAGGGTCATACGTCTCATTATCATAATGCATAAAATCTCCTTCTCCACCTTCAGCCCATTATTTTATTATTTATTTTAAAGTATGTATTTATAAATAAAATTAAAAAGAATAATGACAACATACGGAAGAAAAACTTAATCCCTACAGACATTTAAGAGAGCCTCTCGGTGCAAAAGGAATTAGACAATCAGTTACAATAACAAATAATCCATCTACAATTTGATCAAAACCAACAGCTTTTAGTGCGATTTCCCAAATTTTTTAGGTCCAAATGATTTAAATCGTACCTGGAACAGTTCGTTTAGCTTTTACAATTGCATTAACCTCCACTGATGACAATCGCCGAGTGGTTCAAAATCATGGTCGTGCAATCGTCAAGAAAACAACTATTAAAATATCTGGTATGACATTTTATCAGTTGACGATTCAGATGTGTATTACATCTATCGTGACCTATGGAAAACACCTCCAGAGCGAAATAATATGGTTTATCAAGGTATAGATACTAGTACAAGTTCAAATATAACAAAATTAAGAACTGGAGCAGCAGATGCTAGTTCTGGAAACGCTGAAGATAAAGCTATCGCAGATACATTTGGTAATCGATTTTATATACCATAGATTTTAGAACTTCTTGAAGCCCATATGCCTTAATTATCAATCTGGTTTGGGTGATAGACTCGAATATGAACTTACATTTAATGATTTATTCAAGGGTAATAATAGCCACAGGTGATTTTAGCTGCTTAATTATGAAATTAATAATATAAGTTTAGAATTTGATATGGTCACAGAGCCTAATTTAGCAACAATGGTAAAAAATCAAATATATGGGACAAATGTCAATTTTGTATGATAGAATTCTTCGTCACCGAAAGATAACTAAAAATAAAAGTGATTCTATATGGAATATAAATTTGAATACCCCTGCTAGGTCCATGAAGGGAATTTTAATGGTATTTGAAGAACAATCAACACCTTTTTCCAGAAAAAGTGAAAAATTCTATAATCCGAAAATAAATAATGTTGAAAGTAACAATGAGGGTGTGCCTAATCAACTATACAGTCAAGGGATGAAAGCATATAATATGTGGGATGAAATACGCAAACACTTTGCCGGTGGAGATATTAATGATCCGATAGTGAACGCTGTCGGTAAAGAATTTAATGTGTCCAGTGTGACAAATTGGCAAATATCTTACAAAACAATATGCACTCTGGCTTGACTTAAGAACAACAGATGATAATAGTTTACATGGGAATGGACGGAGAATAGAAAATGCGAGTGAAGGTATTACAAATTCAGATTACTAAAGAAGCTGAAGCTGCAAGTGCAAATATATATTTATTTATAATTCAAGATTGCGCAATTAAATATAGAAAATGGAAGATTTGTATCGGCGTTGTATTGATTTTCCAAAGTATGCACATAGTGCAATTGTTTGTGGTCAAACAGGATGTGGAAAAACAGAATTTGTTTAGACTTATTAGAGCTTTCACAACAACAAGGAGGTTATAAAAGGTTTTTTCGATAATATAGTTATTCTTTGCCCAACTATAACATGGAACAAGGCTTATAAAAACAGAAGTTGGATAAAGGATGTACGCAGCCCAATCGATAAAAAAATAACGATTGTTAATCCAGTTGGTAATAATGGGTGAAGAAAAGCTGCAAGATCTGTTAAGATTTATTTTTTAATAAATATGCTGGAAGCCCAACATTATATATCATTGATGACTGTTCAGCTACAAAGCCAATTAACAAAGAAAAAGGATATGTTGTCACAGCTCGCATTCTCTGGACGACATGCAGAGCAAAGTGTTTGGGTTATATCACAGAGATATAATTCAGTATTAAAAGACTTAAGAGAACAGACAAAAATGGCTGTGTATGTTTTATACGAAAGACAGAGATAGTTTTGAGGACTGTTTGAGAGAAAATGATGTTATTTCGACACTAGAGGAAAGAAACAAAATAAGAAAAGAGTTATCGAAAACAAAACATTCTAAGTTGCTTATTAGAACTGATCAACCTACTGATTATAAGTTGCTTAAGTAATGCTTAGTATTACTTAGTATTACTTAATATTTCTTATTTTGCTTATTTTACTGGATTTTAACTTGATTTAAACTTGATTTAACTTGATTTAACTTGATTTAGCTAAGCAGTTCATAGATAACAATGTTAAGAATTGTTCAGCAAATATGTATTGCTTAACATTGTTGAGTTGTTCTAAGCAAATTTAATTTAAACTTAATAGTATGAATATATAAATGTTTGAGATATTGATATTCATACAATTATTGATTATTATTTGGATCGGTTGGGTTTATTTTTATAAAATAATATATATGCAAAATAAAAATGAATTGTGAGGAACTTATAGAACAACTAAGTGATGATAAAGTATCCAATGATAATGCTGTAGGCGAAGTAAATAATGATCACTTAAAACAACGGTTATCTTCGATTATTTCAGGTGGGAAATCTGTTCAATATTTGGGTAAAGATATAACTATTTCACAACTAGAAGAGTTGTCAAATGAACAAATATTAAAATTGTATAACAGATATGAAAGTAGATTGGGTGCTTCAATGACGAAAAACTCTTGGAATACTATTTTGATATGTATGCTCTAGCTGTAGGTAATATCTTGCCTATACCAGCAGGAAATCATGATAAAACTCGTAGCTGATTTAGAAGGAGATCCATTTGTTGACCATGCATTGACTAGTACTGTTGTGAGTTGTATTTTAGGTTTGGAGCATTTCTGGCACCTATTACTGCAGCATAACAACATTTAAATATTGTCAATTTTAAAAATATAAATGATATAAATAAAAATAATGGAAACGGAGAACATACAACAGATTCCTGATGAAGAACTTCCAGAACGAAAAGAGGAGATTAAACAAGTAACAGCAAAGAAGTAAAAAGAGGGTTGGAAGCTGGTAAAAATGGGTGCTGCTGCTAGAAAAGCCAAACAAGAAAGTCTATTACATATGGTACATAAGAAAAAAGTAGATATACAACCTGAAGAACAGTTATAGTGAAAGTCTATAAAACCTCGAATATAATATATTTTTGTAGTGGCAGTGAGTTTAGTTGGTGGGTTTGTGTTTGGCTATAAATTGTTAAATCGAAATAACATTGAAACAAAAGAACCTGAAATGCCTAGTGTAAAACACAATCCTCATCTTATGGAGTAAACAATTAATTAAATTAAAATTAAATTTATTATTATGTAAAATAAAAAAAAAGATGACGGCAATTAATTACAGATGGAAAGATAATAGGAAATCTTGCATATCATGCTGCTGTAATAACGGCGCTTGAAAATCGGATATGCGCAGATAATGAATTAAAATTATAAGACAGGCGGTGCCAAAACTGCAACTTGATGGTTATAATATGGCTATGTTAATGTTGGATACTGGACTTGCTATTGCTACGAGAGATATGCTTGTTAAACAAGGTATAATTCTGATAATATTTTTAAGTAAGTAAAATTATATATAAAACAAAATGTCTGGAATAGCTATGATGGCTGGCGGTGCTTTGGTTAACGCATTGGCGTTTACAGGGAGATAATTTCTTATTCAGTTCATTGGGAATAATTCTGCGATTGAATGAACGCAAAAGGCATGATAATTGCCGTAGAGCAATTACAAAAGGCACAGGCACAGTGGGCAGAAAAAAGAACAGAGAGATTAGCTGGGATTAATAATGAAATTAGAAAGCAGAAACCACGCTGCTAAGACGTTTGAGGATGTAGATGAAGCTATTAGGGAGTATAAATGCTGTTACAGCACCGGTGACAAGGTGCACAACAATTACAATCGTTTGGGGGAGAGCCGGTATGAGTGATTATTATACACCTTCACAGAGTCAAAAGGTAGAGAAATTATATTTATAGTGGGCGGAATGGTTGTGGTAGGGATTGTGGCATATAGATTTGATAATAATGGTTTAAATCAAAGAAAATGGTCCTTGGGTGAAGCCAATGCAGGTGCCTATACAACACCCCTAGTTTGATACTACTTATAACAAGTGTACATTATTTTTTTTTTACCACCGATGTACAATGATTTTGAAACATACAATGCATGGTTTACAAGCAACGATAATCGTGTTTAATAACATTCATTTGTTCTGTTCGAGTTATCTGCCAGCCGGTAGACGGGTGGCTCTGACAACACTGATGTATGTGTTCCGCTGATTAAAATTATCTGTTCAGACACCGTATTGAAAAAAGCCTGTATATGTATATTAGTATGCCGCCTTCTCTACCTTTGGGATGCCCCCTGTACATGTTGCACGGTCTATTAAACACATGCTGACAGATATACATTCTTCGTTCTCCCTCGAGAGAACGAGGAATGTGGGGGCTCCCATGGGGGCTGTCAGAAAACTCTGATTTTGTAGGTTTTGGTACGGCATTCACATCTCATGGATGCAAACTGGGCTCGGCTGGTGCCAATTTTCCATCTGGGGTGTCTGTGCATTAGATCACAGACACTATGGGCTTTGCTTCCCTGTTATTGTTAGTGCATGTTTTTTCATGAACATAATTTGCTGGCCATGTGTATATAACGCACCTGATTTTTTTTATCAGTAATGAATCAGCAGATAATAAAATTGTGAAATCACGACATAGCAAACTCCGATGATGATGTTACCCAAATTGAGAAACTCCTTAACAAACTGAACTGATCATATTAATTATATTGCTGTAATAGTCAATTAGAAGTTTCAACGAAAAGTGGCTTAATTTAGAGAATAAAAATAAGCGCTGGGATCCTTAAAAACCAACAACAACAACTTTTTAAAGTTATCACAAGTCCGTATAGGATGGTATGACTTTGTACTTTTGGTTTATGTTTACAAACACTGTGTTCTTTATCTCCACGAGATAACACAAGCATTTGATCCATAAAGTGCACACGCGTGTCAATTCAAGGATTAGTCGCTTGATGTATATTTTGCTAAATATTACAATTGTTTTGTATCAAAGTGTGTACCTGTACCATTTTTAGTACACACTTTTGTACAAACTTTGGTACAAAAAATTGTACTTTATTGTGTGCATATATTTTGCTGAATATTATGGTTTTCATACAAAACAACTATATAATTGTGTACAACAAGCATTGTTTTGATAAATTCCTAATCTCAAGGGCTGAGAAAGTTTACAATTGAGATTATATTGTAAGATTTTCATATAAAAGTACAAAAATACCAAACTATATAGTAGTTTTGTATTTTTATATATTTAAATTCTAACAACCACAGAGACTGAGAAAGCTAAAACTGAGATTATATTGCAGGAGCCCCATATTCTATATATATATATATTGTATATATACATATATATATATATATCTGATTTTGCACTCTTACATGTATGTTGTAAGTAGCTTATTTTAGCAAAATAACAATACTACTCATAGGTATACATTTATGTTTGTCGCGTGAACATTTCCTCCAAAATATTTACGTTAGCGTCGTGCGGTCTAATATTCGTTCTAGGTAACACGTTGGTAAAATTGACCGGGATATTTTCATTTCAGAATCAATGCTCTTTGAATTAAAGTTGTGTATACATGTACATGTACTATAAACACGGTGTGGGATCACGTGGTCTGTTGTTTTGGTTTTGCGTCATGGCGGCGCCAAGGATTTCTTGCTTTTAATAATGAACATGTTCTAATGTAATAATTCCAGCACAAAAATATTTACACAATTCCCTAACATTTGATTGGCCCGTAGCAAGTCTCTGTCCAAAATTTATATCCCAGTAAACTCCCAAGCCGAACTACTTTCCGTAACCGTGAGGCGCAGTTAAAATAATTCTTAAGAAAACTGAAAATAAACACATTTTCTTGATGAATTTATTTCAAATGCTGGAATTATAAGGAATGAATGGCCTTTTTGTGGAATTTATCGGGGATATAAACTTGGAAAAGTCGCGGCAGGCGCGGATACGGGGGGAGGGGGGGGGGGTCCAGGAGGGGGGGGGGGTCCAGGAGGTCCGGACCCCCCCCCCACCCCCCCCCCCCCCCTCCCCCTGCTCCCGGCAAAACAAAAAAAGAAGAAAATCTACAATAATCGAATAGTTGGATGACTTTTTCGTGGCCTAGGTGTCAGGAAATCGCATCTGCGGCGATCTGGCATTTAAAAATTTCCTGGGGGAAGACCCCCCCGACTTTCCGATGCGCATCGCACTTCGCGCTCGCGGAAGTCAACTACGCTGATTTGGAACTTCAGACCACCCCCCCCCCCCCCCTGCAATTATTTCTGTATCCGCGCCTGCGCGGGAATACTGGACGAGGCCTTCCAGCCTTCGTCCAGTATTCCCGCGACGTTTCCAAGTTTATACCCCGATAAATTCCACAAAAAGGCCATTCATTCCTATAATAAATATTTAAATGAGGCCTCTATGTTTGGTGGTCAGTAGAGTTTCGGTGTATGATGCTGTATGACGCTGGGCTTATCAAACATTTGTGTTTGCTTTAGATGATATATGTTAGATATGGTTGTAACGCTTTCAACCCTAAGGACCTGGAATGGACTGTGATATGCTAATGTTCCGACCAATCCAATGGTCACAAAATGATTTTCAGATTCGTCCATTTATG
This sequence comes from Conchocele bisecta, assembly GCA_029237695.1. Classification (NCBI taxonomy): domain Eukaryota; kingdom Metazoa; phylum Mollusca; class Bivalvia; order Lucinida; family Thyasiridae; genus Conchocele; species Conchocele bisecta. The sequence continues at coordinate 81,705,688 of CM055268.1, forward strand.
AAAAGGGTTTTTTTTTGTTCTGAAAAATATGAAAATTACTTTCAAAAAGTGCAGATCCTGATGAGACGGCTCGTTACGAGCCGATTCATCTGGATCTGCACTTTTTGCATAAACCGATATAGCGGGATTTCGGGTTCAAAGGGTTAATCTGACTCAGTGTGGTAAATTGGACATCTTCCTCGACCTCGAAACATATATGAGAGTTTGTACCTTCGGAAATCTGCGTAACTTAAATACGTTTACGAAATTTACAATATTTTTCATAAATAAAGTAAAAAGTTGAAAAAATTTCAGAGTACATGCGAATACTCTGAACATTTTGTCAAATTTTTACGCCATTTACTGAAAATAATGTTAATTTTGTAAACTTATTTCATCAAATTACGCAAATGTCTGAAGGTACAAAATCGCATGGCATGTCTCATATGCGAGACTGTTATTGGATACATGGGCGTATGGGAATTTGCGATCAGTGTAGATCCAGATCAACATGTGCATCCGCATAGTCTGATCAAGACCTGCACTATTCCACAAATGAACACTCGTCATGCATCTAACAAGAAATGTAGATCAAAATCAGCTGACAAATCCCATAAGCCCCGTTTCTTCAGTCACAGCCACATATCACACACAGCAAGTCCGGGTTAGACAGGTTCCACTGTAATTCCGGAATATGAGCCCTCCAAGACATGTATGTTTACTTTGCAATCATGAACATACAATAACATCAGATATAAATGTCAGTGGCACCAATCAAATGAAGGAAACAAATGAGTTCTCTGGGTCCGGTTTAGAGAGATTCCGCTGTCGAACATTCCAAGTCTCATTGATGTTTGGTGAATTCGAGACCGGGTGGTAAAGCAAACTCTGCAGGATCGTCGGACCAGTAGCCTATTTCACCAACATTGCTAAGCATACTTATCTAGCCAGGTATACTTTGAGGGAGTAATCATTTATATTTCCCGAAATGCATTATTCTATATAGAACTAACGACTGCATATATTTGATGATTAAAAGTATGTAGAATTATTATACTGAATTGATTACATTATCACAGCCAAAATGGCTGTGATAATGTAGTAAATTCAGTATAATAAAAAATGTATTCTTAGATTGAAAATGTCTCCCTCAAAGTGTGCTTAGCAAGATAAGTATACTTAGCAGTTTTGGTGAAATCGGCTACAGGTCAGGCAGGTCAGGCGACTGCCAGACCAATAACTGTAACAAAACATCTGTCTTTTTATTGAAATACATGTATTTATAATTCATATAAATATTATATAATAAAAACGGTAATGAATGCCATTACTATTATCGATAATAATTTTATTTTGTTACAGTGGAACCTCGCTAAACTGGACACCCTGGGAGGTCCCCAATCTGTCCGGTTTAGCGAGGTTTCACTGTAGATCAGACATTTGATTATTCCGAGCCATAGTTGTGTGCTATGCGATCACGAACAGGTATTATTATATAATCTGAGATAAATGACCAAGAAACCCATCAAAATTAGATCACAGGTGTTTCTTGTTGTCCGGTTTTGAGAGGCTCCACTGTACCACTCAGTTGAAACGTCTCGGTCACCCGGATATTTCAGTATCAAATATGTGACTGTGATTGGAGAAATGGGGCTTATGGAATTTGTGACCAGTGTAGCTCCTGATCATGATATATATGGTATGTTATTCAAACGGTTATTAATCAAACACGGCAAAACTCAAATGACACGTGATGTGGATCACGTATTTAACAGGAAATCAGCAGATATGAACTTTAACCCATACACTACTGATTTAAATTTGGTCGTATTCTGTGTATTTTTAAATTCCATTTTCATCAATAAAAATGGTTTGACAGCACTTCAGAATCATTTACATTTCTATTTATTACCACACCTGTAAATGTATAGGGCCACCTGCATATTTACTGGTTGTCCTGTAAAATTGTGAAGATTTGTTGCAGGTTCACAAGCGGAAACTATGAAAACGAATGGAAAACGCAGTGGATACGATAGTTTTGTACAACGATATACATACAAACGATTGTTTTTATGTACGCAAAGCAAAAACAATATTTTTGTTTAAATATCCGGCACTCAACTATTTCAACGCATGCCGTTTCTTTCTACGAATCGTTTTGACATCGTTTTCGTTGTTTTTAATTAGAATATGTTTTCGTCAACTCAAAAATCGAATTATATAAACGTAAACGATGACAAAATGATATGCAGACGATAGGCAATCGTTCGTTGTGGAACCAGCAACAAATACTGACGGTACTCTATCGGATGTACAGTAGGTGGACATAAGTAATTTCCCACCCATTGAAATGGATGTTAATTGTATAACCAATTTAACAGTCATCAAATGGTTTTCAGACTAGTCCATTTATTAAAAAGGGGTGGTATATAAAAAATAATAGGAAAATTAGTTGCAAACGTGCAGATCCTGATAGACGGCTCGTTACGAGCCGTCTCATCTAGATCTACACTTTTGCAAATACCACTATACAGTCATGTGGGGTTAACTATGGGCAGCAATCTAGACACCGAGTTTGAGATTGGATATTCGAGATTACCTCCCTTACAGAATACAACTTAATAAATGCCAATGTTCTGGGACGTTCTTAACCATTTCAACGATAAATATCCTACATTGATAGTTCCATGCTAATTTCTGGACTATTCCATTAATCAGATAATGGGTATTCTTTTTAAAAATAAAAATATCAGAAAAATACTGACAAACAATGCAGACCCTCGTTACATCCCGGCTCATCTGGATCTACAGTGTTCAAATGTTTGCGTTATGATCATAAGGTTTGGAGGAGTTATAGAGAAAAAAATACTTTCATATACAGTGCAACCTCTCTACAACAGCCACCCCTGGGAAGACGCAAAACTGGCTGTTGTAGAGAGGTGGCTGTTGAAGGGAGGTTAATGCTGAATTAAAGTTTGTCGTCCGCTGTTTATTTATTTTATTCGATAATTATCATCGAAAACATGCTTTGCCAACATTTTAGAATCGTTTCCAATGGAAATGATTCTAAAATGTTGCAAAACATGTTGTATTGAGAAAGAAGGCAACAGCAACAGCAGACGACAATTTTCGTGCTCAGCAGTCTAAGGGTTAGACAGAGAGGAAATCATCCATTTGGGATATAAAATAGCGGCTGTTATACAGAGGGTGTTGTTGTAGAGAGGTGGCAGTTCGGGGAGGTTCGACTGTAGTAGAAAATTGTCATGGTAAGGGACATTACAATTTATTTTTATAATCCAAAAGAAATATTAAACGAATACATGTACGTCAGGTCAGGCAAATGTCAACAAATGAGTGTTGAGATCGTAAGGTTAATATTTCTCAATTGGGGCCCGTGTACTTGGTTGACTATGCTAGTATTATCATATGCTAATGCAATGTACATACAGTTCAGAGCTCCAGATAAGGTGCATATTGGCGTATTTTACGCACTCATTATAGCTGAATACGCATTGATTATCAACAGTCGGAGTACAAAATACTCACAGCAATGTGAAAATACGCATTGATTTGGAGTAGTGACCTTCAAAATGAGGAGTGGTAAAAGTGTAATAAAGTTGAAAATTTACTTAGTTGAGTTTCAAAAGGCAAATACTGTTTACTTTTTTGCAGCTCAACTAAGTAAATATCCAACTTTATTATATACCTACCCATGAAATACATAGTTATTCGATGTAAATAAAAGTCATATGTTCTCATCGATGAAATAAACATCTTCCGGTGAAAATACGACTACTTCCGCTATCTATATTCATAACGCGCACATGCAGTGTCGGACTGCAAATAGGCTGCAAATCCACATTCATTACCGTATACAGTCTGAAAAACTGCTAATTTCCATGGAGCGGTATATAATAAATAGAATATTCATATTTTTGCAACGAATATGAAATATATGTTCAACGAGTGGTGTGGAATGTCCATTTTTCACGAGTGCCGTGTATTCGTTACAAAAATATGAATATCCTCTATATATTTCCCGAAATGCATTATTTCATATAAAACTAACGACTTCATATATTTGATGATTAAAAGTATGCAGAATTATTATACTGATATTATACCAAAATGGCTGTGGATGATGTGGATCACGTATTTAACAGGAAATCGGCAGACATGAACTCACTGTCCGCGGCCAAATGCAAGCATACGAAGCGTAATTTAACCCTTACACTGCTGATTTCATTTTGTCGTATGTTTTTTTAACTTGCATTGTTATCAATTACAATGGTTTGGCAGCACTTCAGAATCATTTCCATTTATTACCCCACCTGTAAATGTATAGGGCCACCTGCATATTTCACTGGTGTACCTGTAAAATTGCATAGGCGCACCTGTAATCTTTAGCCCGTACACCATAGTCCTGACCCCTAAAATGACCTTAGCTGCTGACAGGTGGAACATTACAGTGAATATTTATTGCAGGTTCACAAGCGAAAACTATGAAAACGAATGGAAAACGCAGTAGATACGATAGTTTTGTACAACGATATACATACAAACTATTGTCGTTTTGTATGTACGCGAAGTGAAAACGATATATCGTCAACGCAAACATCGTAGTCGAATTATATAAACGAAAACGATGTTAAATCAGTATGCACACGATATGCAATCGTTCGTTGTGGAACCAGCAACAAATACCGGCGGTACACTATCGGATGTACAGTAGATGGACAAAAGTAATTTCCCACCAATTGAAATGCCATAGACGTGTATTTGAGCCGCGTCGTTGGAAAAGGTACCTCAAAACAACATTTTTACATTTACATTTTTATCTTCCGATGTGGAACTCTTTTCTGAACACGCTGCTCTTTAGTGTATACAATTCCAATGTAAATTGGTCGATTTATTCATATTTTAGCACATGCACCATTGTAACGACGTCATATAGGGAATACCAGGCTAGTGTATTTTGATATCAAGTTTATCAGGCAAGGCTAGGAAACGCGTAGGGATTCCGAGGCTTGCCGAAATACACTAGCCTGGTATTCTATTTATCGGGTAACGTTTTATGCTCGAAAATGACATTAGATGACGTCGTAGTCTATGGACAGAACGCGGACTTGTTTACGTTGCGTCATTACACTGACGTCATTCTGTAACGTCACCTGACGTCATCCGACCAATGGAACGTCAGTTTTCACTTTATTGTAACCCGCATGTTGATATCAGGTCAATGCCTGATACAACAATATGTTATCAGTCAGTACGTATTCGGTCAATGCAAGGCAGGTTACCTGATAAATTCTTCAAGACGTCACATTAATTATCTCACAGCAACAAAGTCATCTTTCCTATTTTAAGTTGGTTTTATGTCATCTGTGAGGCAGGTGAGAGGGGTTGGGGTGGGCGAGTGGGGATGTCTTCTCATGGTCGTAGGGTCGACCGGATTTACGTAATGTGGAAGAAAGAAATGTTTAACTACATTTTGAATAGATAGCATATATTGTATGTCTATCGACCACCTAAATGTAAGGAATGTCACAAGTATAGTTAGCAACGAGGCTTTTAAAAATGACTGTTCAAACCTGACTAGATATGCGATTCATTTGAACTGAATTGTCAAGTGACACTACCGGTGAAGGTTGGCACTTTATAATTTGGGATATATCACAATATTAATACAATGTATGACATAAAAAATCAATGTTTTTCATCATTTCTTGCTTTATTTCTGCACATAAGTATATGTTGTCATCCCTCATGTAAACCGTGTCGACATACGACTGGACAAAACTGTAAGAAAAAAGAGAAAACAACATTGTCAATAAGCTGGTGTATTCTCAAACTGAACAGGGTTAAGCCTATCCTATGATTAACCATTTCAAGCTCACATAACATAAAGGCAACATGTGCAAACCCTGTAGATCCAGATTTCATCAGGATCTGCAGTATTTGTCAGTATTTTTTCAAATATTTTAAAAATACCTCTTACCTGAGGTCCTGAAATGAGCATGGAACTATCCATGTCAGATATTTAAGGTAAAAGGGTTAATAGGCACTTCCAAATTAAATAAAACCCCATACAAATATTTGGATTGTTCACAACTTACCAATTGTAGTTGGTTGTTAAAGAGTATTTAAGGTGAAATGATTACGTGCATTCAAGCCGCAAGGACTTGATCAAGTTTGGAGGTGATTTTATTTTTATTAGCTTATATGTAAGGGTAGGAATTGGCTCGAAGACCTTCCAAACCCTGGCATTTGAGCCAAAATAAAGTGTCATGCCAATGACTGCTGGCCCGTTTGTTTCCGAATTTACCAATATCTACGATACAGTCGAAATATTTGAGTTAAATGAAGGAGGCAATGAGGCGGTTAATTTAACCTAGCTAGTTCATTCTCCTATCGCACTATGGCGGTATGTCAGGCCACAGGCGGAAGACTCGGACATATGACACACAAAAAAATCCTATTAAAAACATTCCCTTTACCCCACCCACTTGGGCTTGTACAGTACCATCTTATATTTATAGAAAGGTGGTAAAGAATATGGCTTTTATAGAAAGAGCCCTCTCTTTTCCGATTCGGCATTATGTTGATGTCATAGGTCTGAGTCTTCCACCTGTGTGTCAGGCCGCGAAAAGGGCTAAGTGTGAGTGCATGTGATAACAGTGTTATGCTATATGATGATGATATTTGAGGGTTGGTCAGGGCAAAGGAGATCAAGCAGGGAAGGATCCATCTGGGATTGGGTTATGCAAGATATGATAATATGTGTTGGGGCCCGCTACGGTCATTTCGCGGCTTGTCGTTAC